>VZRR01006117.1:0-11369 GCA_013398015.1 Oreocharis arfaki
CTGCTGGCGCCGGCCGTGCGCGGCTGCGGGCCGGGCAGGGTGGTGGGCAGCCGCCGCCGCCCGCCCCGCAAGCTAATCCCGCTCGCCTACAAGCAGTTCAGCCCCAACGTCCCCGAGAAGACGCTGGGGGCTAGCGGCCGCTACGAGGGCAAGATCGCGCGTAACTCGGAGCGCTTCAAGGAGCTGACGCCCAACTACAACCCCGACATCATCTTCAAGGACGAGGAGAACACTGGCGCCGACCGGCTCATGACCCAGGTACGGCCCCGCTGCCGCCCGGCTCTACCCCCGCCCCGGGCATCTGCGGGCACCGGGGCTGCCCTGGAGCGCCCTGCTACCCGCTCTCCGGGGACCGTGAGGGCCCGGCGCTGCGGCTTCCCCGTCCTGCCCTGGGCATCCCGGTGCCGGGTCCGGGCTGCCGGCGTGCCGTGAGTACATCTCCCTTCGTCGGGCGCTGCACAGCTCTGTCTCTTCGGCTGCGCTGTGCGCGTCGGACAGCACGCTGCGCCTTGGGACGGCAGCACCCTGCTCCCGGAACCGGCAGCACCTTGTCCCCCGAGATAGCAGCACCTTGCCCCGCTGCTCCTCGGAGCCTGTGGCAGCGTGTCTGGCTGCACCCTGAGGTACGCCCTTGTGACTCCCGAGCTGGCAACACTATGCGTTGCTGCCCCTCAACTCGTGTCCCACTGGTCCCCAGGCTGGCATAACCCTGCACTCCAAGCTGGCAGCAGCCGGCCCTGGTGCCTCCGAGCTATGCCACACTGCCCCCGATCCGGCAGCATCCTCCCACATCCCCTCGCTCCGGCAGGGCTGCGCCGCGCTCCTCCCTGGCCAGGCAGCACCCTGCCCCGTAGAGCCATCCTGCCGTTGCCCCTTTGCTCTGCCTACCCAGTGGCAGAGCAGGCAGCCTGCCTGTTGGACCCGAGGGACAGACCAGAGTCTGGTGTGCTGGCAGGGAGGAGAGTAGCCTCCAGGAGTGCTCTTGTTGATCTCGTCTCCACTCTGACACTGAATCTGCAGTGCCCCCTCGTCCTGCATGTCTCGTGCGGGATGGTGAAGGGTGCTCAGGGGGAATTGCTTGCTGTGCTCAGGGCTGGGGACAACCTGTTAGTGCAAATGCCCTGTTGCAGTCAGCTTACAAGTGCTCTAGGCCGGCGGTAAGGACGGGGGGGTGGACGACACAGACGACAGCAGAGGAGGGGGGGTGATGCTGGACGAAGGTTACTCTGTGTTTTAATATTGCCAGGAGAATGCCTGAGGGTTTCAGGAATGCAGATAAGGAGCCGCACGGCCTTGCTAAGAAACCTGGCCACCAGCTTCAGCAGGGTTACAGCCTGAACCAGATCCTGGGGGAAGTGGAGGGCAGCTGGGGCTGTCCTTCTGACCACTGCATCCCCTGGTCAGGGGCTGGCGAGTGGGTGAACATGGGTGACTGTGATGGTAGGCACTGAGCAAAGCCCTGGCTGTAGTTTCTGACCAAGGTGTTGATAACATTAGGAGGACAAGTTGCTTGGGTGCTGGCTTGACAGCTCTGCAACCCTGCGTGCCCTGAGAGCAGGTCCTTTAGGGCAGGGACCATGGTCCAGCTTGGTTTTCAGGCTGGGGACTGTAGCAGAGGGACCGGGATCCCCTGCAAGGCAGCAAGCTTAGGGAGTTGCACAAGTTGTGGTTGCTGGTGACTAGAGCCCATCCTGGGGCTGGGCTGTAACCTGTCTCCCCTGGGGAACAGCTTCAGGGATGTTTGAGGAAGTAGTGACCTCCTCTGGTCCATGCATCGGGGAAGTGGTTGACATCACTGGAGGCAGGAGAGTGCTTCTCGCTGGGTTTTCTCCTGAGAGTGCTCCCACCACCTTCTCTAACCCAGCCAGTACCCCTCAGTACACCCGGGAGAGGGAGAGCTCCGTGTCCCACCTGCCAGCTTAACATTTCGTGCTGTGCCACTGCCTTGTCGGCAGAGTACCTAGAACCATCCTGGTTTTCTTGGGCTCCACAAATGAGGGTTTACTCCAGCAGGGTCTCTGGCCACCACACATCCATGCACAGATGGGTACCACCGTGCCTTGGGAAGCTCTGCAAGGAATTGTTCCTCTTGCTATGGAGGTGGTATGATTTCTGCCATCCCACAGCCCTCTGGGATGCTTCTGTGGCTCCCTGCTGCGGGAGATGCCCCCACATAGGGGAATTCTGGCTCTGGCACCATGTCCTGTGTTGCTGTGGGTTGGGAAAGGCCATTGACCCAACTCCTTGTCCCTTCCCCCAGAGCACTGGGTTTTACTGCTGTTGACTCACTTCAAACCTGTTTTCTTTCCCCAAGTCCAAGGGTCTGGGTGTCCCAGGCAGCCGGAAGATGTCGCCTGCTTGGAGGAGTGGGTAGTGCTGCTCTCTGCCTGCCTTTCCTTTATCGTTTCATCTTCCTCAAGAATTCCAGTGTGTTTGCTCTCACTGGTCCCACTCGGAGGTGCTGAGATAAGGCTGGAGGCAGAACCCGCCTCACCTCTCCCCAGCAGCCTGGCCCAGGAATGCTATGGGTCCCCTGCCCCCATGGAGTCCCAAACCCAGCCTCTCCCTACCCCAGCCATCATCCCTTGCAGCCACTGTTTGCCCACCTGAGACAGAGACCATCTCTGCAGTGGTGGATCCAGCAGACCTTGGGGTAGGACTTCTGGCTTCCTTTGGGGGAAGCTTCACTTCAGGGAGAGATGCTAGTAAGACCCTCTTCTCCTGGCCAGGCTCTGGACATGGGAGTAGCTGTGGCCAAGCACACTCCATTCACACCACCTCTGCTGAGACTGTGGTCACACCTGAGTGTCCTTTGTACTTCCCCTGAGATGACTCTGGGGTCCCTGCTGACTGCACCCCATCTTGAAGCTCTGCCCTTCTGCCTTCCTTAAAGTGGTTTGGCTTGCCCCAGTGGATGTGGTTCTGTCCCCATTATGGACACAAAAAGGGAGATGTAGGGGTTGGGCAGAAGGTGGGTAGAGCTCCTTTGCTCAGCCCAGCCCAACATCCCCAGGGTCTTCACCATGAGGTGCACGGGACAGCAGAGCCACCAGCTTAGTATGGTCATATGAGGCCCCATCCTGTCAGCTGGGGGTGCCCGGTCATCTGCACCACTACAGGGACAAGCTGTGCCCTCCCTGCAATCACCATCAAACACAGACCCTGTGGACAGCCCATGCTGATGAGTTTTCTGGTCCCTGCCTACCTGTTTGTGCAGGCAGCAGGGCCCCTGGGCAGGCAATGTCCATCCCTACCTACCTCCCGCAGCTCATGCCTGCTCCCTGACCAGTGCTGCCTGCTCCTTACCCATCCCTGTCCATCCCTGTCCATCTCTGTACATCCCTGTCGTTTGCTGTCTTCTCTGTGCCTGCTGTGCCTGCTCCTGCACCTGCTCAGCCTTGCCTATCACTGCTTGCTCCCTACTTATTTTTGCTCATCCCTGCCTGTTTCCTCCTCATAGTTGCTTCTTTCCTGCCCATCCACGGCTGTTCCTTGTCCGCTGCTGCCCTGCCCTCTAGTTCCCCACCCGTTAGTACCTGCTTCCTGCCCGGCCTTGCTGTGCCTGCCTGGTCCTTGCCCATCGGTACCTGCTCCCAGCCCGTCCCTGCCGGTCCCCTCCCGCGCTCTGACACCTGCTGGCCACCGATGGCACCGGCAGAGCCGGGGACAGGGTGTTCCAGGGCTCTGCTTGATGCTGTCCCTGCCTGGGGGAAAAGGCTTTCACTGCCTCGTTGTTTTTGTGCCGACATAGTGCCCCTGGAGGACAGAAGGGCTGGCAGTGAGGGCGGGAGGGGTGCCCAGAGGGGGGTGCTGGCATGGTAGTGGCAAGGGAATGCGTGGAGTGATGCCTGGGGAATGCATGGGCGCTTTGGGGATCCCCTCCTTGCTTCCAGTGCTGAACTGCCTTACTGCGGCGTCCCAGTGGGGCTGGGGACCTTGGGAACAGCTTGTCTCATGTGCCAAGTGGCACCATGGTGGTGCTGGACTGGGACAAAAGTCACTCTCCTCCCTATTCCTCCTCCCCTCACCTAGCAAACTGTTTGTCCAGGACCTTCCTGGCTTATCTCCCCACGCCCAGGGAGATGTGGGATGACGGCAGACCTCATGTGGGGCAAAGGCCTGCCTGGCACTGCCCTTCCCAGGGCCTGGACCCTGCCAGGTGCAAGCAGGTTTCCACAAGGGCAGCAGCACCCACCTTCCTGGGATGGGAGCAGGTGCTAGGGGATAGGGTGAGGGCCTGCATTTTTGGTCCCTGAGGAAGCACTGCTGGGGCATTTTTGAGCTCAGGGATGTAGCCAGCATCAGGTTTTAGAGCCCTGGCACATGCTTGCTGTAAATGTCTCAAGACCCGTGACACACTGGTGGGGAGTTCCAGTACTAGGCTGGGCATCATGCAAAAACATCCCCAGCAGTGGCTCTTTTTTAAGCTGCTGCCCAGTCATTTCATTTAATGCTTCCCAGGACTGGCTTTGTGCATGACCGTGAATGCTCTCTCCTTTGCCTCGATTTCATGGGACTCCTTGTTTGCTGGGGAATGGCAGTGAGAGAAGCACTGGAGTCTTTTACCTCTGTGGAGGCAGAGCTCGCCCACCCAGTGAGTGGGACTCCTGATCCAGCTGAATGCCTCAGAACCAGCTGTACCTGTGGCTGTGAACCTCAGCCTCTGGAGATGGCATAAAACCACCCCGGTCTCAGCTTGTGTCTTTTAAATTGTCATTAGT
The DNA here is from genome assembly GCA_013398015.1 of Oreocharis arfaki. Taxonomy (NCBI): domain Eukaryota; kingdom Metazoa; phylum Chordata; class Aves; order Passeriformes; family Paramythiidae; genus Oreocharis; species Oreocharis arfaki. Next base: position 4,722 of record VZRR01006117.1, read on the forward strand.
TTTATACACAGTTTCACTTGGTGTGATTCTTAGGATGTGCTGTGCACGGCCAGGAGTTTGATCCTATGGGTCCCTTCCCACTTGCTCTATTCTGTGACTCTTCAGGACCTCACAATCTCCTTTCTGGGCTGCATAGCCCTAGTCCATTCATCTGGTTTTCTGTAGTAGCTCTCACATTGCTTTTCCTACACCTTTTCTATCTCTCCTCCATCCCTTTAGCAGCAGGGCAAGGGACCAGAAGCTGGGGCTGTACTTTTGCAAGTCAGGCACGCAGACTTTTGGTCTTTCCCTGACCTTCAGCTGTGGCTGGGGGATGTGGGGCAGGGCAGGATGAGGCTGGGAGGACTGTGAAACAGGCATGTGGGGCTGGCATCCCTCTGCTTCCTGGAGAGGACCGCCACGGACAGCATGTGTGACCGCTGTTGCCACCAGATCTGAGGCTTTTAAGATCTGCTGCTGTTCGTTGGCCCAGGATTTTCAGCCCTTGTGGTGCGGAGAGGTGAAGGGGGCTTCACGCTACCTCCTTTCTGTTCCCGCTCAACAGAGCTCTTGGGCAGGTTTGGCACTTCCCACAGAAGCAGAGGCTGGATGAAGCTGTGAGGCTGCCCAGTCCTGTGTCGTGGTTACTCAGGACTTGAGGAGCCAGACCAAGCAGAGCTGTGCTGAGGACCTGGCAGATTGTTTCATTTGTGCCTAGAGACAGCCCTAGGGACCCTGGGAGCTCCTCGCAGGAAGCAGCAGGATTGAAGCTCCTGTATCCTTCTGCTGTCACATGGGAACCGCTGGGGTACAGTTAGCACAGGGCAGGTGCCCGGTGAGCAGAGAATGTGTTTCAGCCCAGCCCAGGCTGCGCTGCCCAACAGGCTCTCAAATGAGCCTGGAGTTGAGGGAGAGAGGGAGGAGGAGAAGGGTACCTTGTTGGGTGCACACTGCTCTGCCCAGCAGCGGGGTATCAGGCTCTGCCGGGAGTTTGGAGAGCATGGGATAAGCAAGGCACCTCATGTTCTCAGATCTTCCTCGTCTTCCCCCCCTTCCCCAAGGGCCTGAGGGCCCAGGGAGGCTTAATGGAAGCATAGTGGGATGCAGCCTGCCAACCAGGCAGCTAATTCCTTGATCCAGAAAGCTTTTACTAACTCTGTCGCTCTGCCCTACAGCGCTGCAAGGACCGCTTGAACTCCCTGGCCATCTCTGTCATGAATCAGTGGCCGGGGGTGAAGCTGAGAGTGACAGAGGGCTGGGACGAGGATGGGCACCACTCGGAAGAGTCACTACATTACGAGGGCCGAGCTGTGGACATCACAACCTCGGACAGGGACCGCAACAAGTACGGCATGCTGGCTCGCCTGGCCGTGGAGGCTGGCTTCGACTGGGTCTACTACGAGTCCAAGGCACACATCCACTGCTCCGTCAAGTCAGGTAAGACTGGGTGGGGGGCAGTGAGCAGACCTGGGGGCCAGACCCCCTCTTGCAGCATACCCGGGAAGCCTGGCTGGCTGGGTGGGGTGCTCCTGCAGGGGGTGCCGGCTCTCGCATCCTGATTTCCCTATCTGGGGCAGGCAGTCAGGTGAGGAGTGAGTCACACACCTGTGGCCAAGCAGTGCAATGGGGCAAATTCCCCATCTGGCTCCCATAGACCTACATCTTGACCCACCCATTCTACCCTCCTCCTTTTCTCAGCCCACATCCTTTTTTCCCCCAGCCTGACCCCCCACCTTGCCCAGCGCACCTGTCTCCCCCGCGTCTGGCCTTGCAGTCCCTTAGTGCCTATGTTCAACCTCATCCAGCCGTGCCCTCCCCTGCTCCAGTGCTGGCTGCTTTTGAGCTTCTGCTGTCACAGCAGCCTCTGTCCATCCCTGCCTAGCCAGGGATGGGGTCAGGGACACCCGACAGGGGCAGGCCAGGGTACCCTGGGATCAGCTCTTGGCTGTGCAGCACCATCTGCAGAGGGGAGCAGAGCTGGGTGGTGCTCTGAGGGGTGCTGTCGTCGCTGGTGGTGTTCGCTTCCTCCTGTGCGGTGCAGTGGGGGCGGCGGGGGGAGGTTAAGGGTAGGGGGGCAGCTGCTCTCCGGCCCTGCCCGTGAGGGGATCGCGTGGGGTGCAAGCCCCCCCAGCCCGGGAGAAGCAGCGCTGCCCGGGTTGTGACTCCCGCGGGAGCGGCCGCGCTGGCTGCGGGCTGCAGAGGGCAGCAGCGCCCCGCGCACGGCGCCGGCCACGGCCGGGCGGAGCCGGGCTGTGCCCGTGTCGCGACAGGCCGGGGAGGGCTCTGCCGGCGCAGGGGCAGCCTCGGCGGCTGCTGGCACTCGCACCCCGTGCGGCAGGGCCGTGCCTGCCCGCGGAGCCCTCGCACACGCAGGCACGGAGCGCCGTGCCAGCGCACCCCCGTGCCAGCACACCTCCGTGCCAGCGCACACCCGTGCCAGCACACTCGTGTGCCGCATGCCGTGCGCGGCGGTGCCGGGGCCGGTGTGCCTGTGCCGTCCCGCGTTTCTCGTCCCCGGGCTCGGTTCCCACCGCACTGTGCCTGTCCTACTGCCCTAGCCCGCAGCCAGCGGCTCGACACCCCTAGACGCCAGCCTGGCCCTCCGCGCTGACCCGCTGCCCGTGCTGATGCCAGGACGGGCACAACGCCGGCCAGCGATGGAAGTGGGGCGACCGCGCTGCAGAGAGGGAGTGATGCACCCCCGAAGAAGAGGGACAAAACGTGGCCGGAGGACCAGGGCTGCCGTGCCCCAGGGCACCCTGTGGGGCTGGCAGGAGGAGTGGGGCCAGGCTCTGAAGCAAGGACCATGACCCCGCAGCCATGAGGCTGGCCAGAGGAGTGGGGCTGTGCCCCTGGAGAAAGACAGAGGCTTTTGAATCCTGGAATGCTCCCCTTGGACCAGCTGAAGAGGGATGCCATAACCCAAGCAGCAGACTGGGGCCCTGAGGCCCTGAAGGGCTTCTAGAGGCTGGTCATGTTCCACTCACTCTGCAGCAGCTCCTCAGGGCTCTGGGTCCCCCATGTTTATCCCCAAGGCCATGGGGAACCCAAGAGCGCGTGGTGGAGGCTGTGGGGTACACATCCTGATCCCCTCAGAACTGTGTACAGAGGGCAGCTGGGCTGCCCCTGCCTCTTGGTAAATGGCTTTTATTTTTGTATGGATGGCCACATGGCCTGTTGTATGTATTGTGTCTCCTCGGGTCCTTTCCTGCACCTACCTACCCCTCCATGCCCAGCACCTATGCCCTCCACTTCTGCCAGGCATCCCTCTCACCCTCCTGCAACCCTTCCCCATGGCTCTGCTGCCTGCCAGGGGATGCAGGGTGCAGGATTTGGGACCTGGCCTCCGGGGCAAGGTCAGGGCAGACACTGCACTTCATCTGAGCAATAAAAGGATTCTGTCCCAGAGATGGATGCCTCTCTTCATGGGCCTGGGGGCTGGGATTTGGCTCTGCCCAAACCTGGGGAGTGATGGGGGCAGTGCTATCTGGGTGGGGACACTCAGGGATTAGATGAGGGAGCTGGGAGAGGGCCCTGAGAGGGGGCTTAGAGCTCAAGGATGTAGCTGTGCATGGCTAGGAACAGGACCCTAAGATGAGGTGCTACTGGCAGATGGTGGGAGGGCATCCTATAGACACTGAGCCGGGGGTTGCTGGGACTTGGGGGAACATGGCTGCTGGGGTAGCTAACCACCATTCCTTGGGAAGCCAGGGCTCCCCTGCTAAGTGCCAGAATGGGCCCCTGGTGACACCTGGTGACTTGCTGCATTTTTTCATCTGGGGAGGGGTAGGACCCTTGTGCCAGCATCCCAGGAGACAAGCCACAGAGGATTTGGGTCCTTTATGCTGTGACAGTCATTAGGGAAGCCCAGTCCAGGAGGCTGGTGGCTTTTGCACAATGGTGGCCACAGGTTGTGACAACTCCTGACAACCCAGAGAAGCAGGACCTGGCTGGCATCAGTGGTGCAGGGGTGAGCAGGTGGGAGAAGGGAGCAGGACTGCTGCGTGGGGCGGAGGAGTGCTGCATGCCGGGAAGGGCCGCTGCATCCTGTGCTGTTCCTTGCAGCATCCTCCCAAGCAGTACCCAGGACCCGCACCGCAGGGAGCAGGGCTGCTGTGGGGGTATGCAGAGTGAGACCGAGCACTCTGCTGCTCAGCCTGCCACCGTCTCTGTGCTCTCACAGTGCTCTGCCTCTGCTTTTTCAAGCTTCAGGTGCCCCCGGTAGTGTTTTACACATTTCAAGCTGTGGTTGTGTCCCAGTCCCCCTGCCTGTTTTGGGGTTTGGGACCTGCATCTCTACAGCAGGCTCAATGCCCTGGGGCCATGTTGGGGTCCCCAGGTGCCACCTCAGGTGACATGGTGGCTGGGAGCTGAGGTGCCATGGGGGGATTAGTGGCTGGGGATGTGTAGGGGACAAGCTCACACTGGTGATGCCAGGGAAGGGTTATCCCGGGGTGGGCAAAGCCGGGCAGACTGGGAAGGTGTCTATGCACAGCGGAAAGGTGGTGCTGAGGGTGTGGCTGATGGGTAACCCTCCTGTCCTCTCTCTCCCTGCGCAGAGCACTCGGCCGCTGCGAAGACGGGGGGCTGCTTTCCCGGGCGGGCACTGGCAACGCTGGAGGATGGTGCTCAGACGCCACTGTGGGCACTGCGCCCGGGCCAGCGAGTGCTGGCAATGGACGGGGCGGGCAGGCCCACCTACAGTGACTTCTTGGCTTTCCTGGACAAGGAGCCCCGTGCCCTCACCACCTTCCACGTCATCGAGACACAGGAGCCGCCCCGGCGCCTGGTGCTGACGCCCACCCACCTGCTCTTTGTGGCAGAGAACGCTTCGGCACCCAGCACCCACTTCCGCCCCATCTTTGCCAGCCTTGTGCGCCCGGGACACTTCGTGCTGGTGGTGGCTGGAGGGGGCAGCTTGCAGCCTGCCGAAGTGGTGCGGGTGTGGGACCGGAGAGACGTGGGAGCCTACGCCCCGCTGACTCGCCATGGGACACTGGTGGTGGACGGCGTGGTGGCCTCGTGCTTCGCTCTGGTGCAGGAGCAGCAGCTGGCACAGCTGGCCTTCTGGCCACTCCGGCTCTACCACAGCCTGGTGGGGTGGCCAGGGGTGCAGGGCGATGGTGTGCACTGGTACTCAGGGCTGCTCTACCGCCTGGGCAGGCTGCTCCTGCCCCCTGACAGCTTCCATCCACTGGGGATGTCCCAGGCAGACAGCTGAGGGTGCACCACAGCCCCAGCCAGCATAGCTGGTGGAGCTGGTGGCTGCAGAGTGGCTCACTGGGGGCCAGCACCCCCTCGCAAAGCTGGGTGCCCATGGGGAGCTGCCTCCAGCCCTGCCTGCTTGGGGTACAGCCACCTCCTGCTTGGGGGCCACCGAAGCTCCATGGTGTGCCTCCTCCATGGTCAGCACCTCACCCCCTGTTCCTGGGGACAGGAGGGAGGCATGAAGGGTTTTCCCCCGGGACAGGGAGTGCCCCCGGCTGGATCCACATGCTGCTATGTGTGTGTGTGCGCGATGTGTGTGTGTGTGCGCGTGTGCTGAATTAGCTCGTGGTGGAGGTCCCCACAGACGAGTGGGAGGAGGAAGAGGAGAGAGCCCTGGCTGCTCTACCGGGGCTCCCAGCCTGCCTGCAGCCGGTGGGGAAGTTTTGGGAGAGGGGCCCAGGGCCCTTGGCTAGGCAGCCTGGGTGGGAAGGCAGGCAATGCTATTTCCACCCCTGGGACATGGCAGCGGGGAGCAGGGTGAGCCAGGTACTGGGACTGTGCCTTGTCCTTAGCCCAGGTGCAGGGGGCACCCAGAACAAACGTGGGGGGTCTGGCACAGCTCTGGCATGAGACCTCTGACTTGGTGACACAAGTGCCACTGCAGTGATAGGCTGGGGAATGAGGTGCCGAGCTCTGCCCCAAGCCAGCACCAGAGCCATGCAGCTGGGCATCCCGTGGGGCCACTGTGACAGCATGGGGCGCTCTGACTGGCAGGAGGGGGCTGCAGAGGCAGGCACATGGGCAGAAGGGTGCAAATGCCAGCCAGGCATAGCCACACACTGGTAGGAGCAGGGGCGGGGACAGTCAGGGCTGCAACCCCAGCCTGCTGGAGTCTGAAGAAAGAGGCAGAGCAGAAAACCTTCCCAGCATCCGGCCTTGAACTGGCTCAGCCCAAAAGCCTTTCCCCACCCCAAAGCTTAAAAAAGCTCCTCAAGCTTCAGACCCTGGCTGGCCTGACCTACCCAAGCCCTCAGTACCCCAAACCCTCAGGTTTGGTACTTGCTTGCAGCACAGTTTCTGTATTTTGTCCACTGAGACTCCAACATAAAAGACCAAATTTGGTCTAATTTCCTTTTTTTTTTTTGTTGTTATGTTTGGGCCCCTCCCCAAACCCCCAGTTCGTTGCTGCTCCCCTACTCCTGGGACATGGGGAGAGTCCCATCAGAAATGCAGCCGCAGTTCCTCCACTCCAAATCCTAGGTAGAGCCTCAGCCTCCCTTAGCTCCACGTCAGTGGAAGGGAGGGCGGTGAGGGAGGCTGTGACCCGTGTCCTCCCCCGTAGCATCATGCGTCTTTATTTATTTATCTGCTCTTTGTATGTACCGTAGATGGGAGGCAGTGTGGGCGCGTGCAGGGTGAGACAGAAGTGCGGGGTGGGGGTGGGAAATTGTTTGGGTGGGG
>VZRR01006117.1:23944-85311 GCA_013398015.1 Oreocharis arfaki
AAAACTTCCGCATCGAAGCGCTCTTGGCTGAAGAGCCGTCGCGGAGCGCCTCCCCGCCGGGGCTGAGCCCCGGGAGCCCCGCGACGAGCCCCGGCCCCGCCGGGCGCTCCGACACCCCCTCACCGCGGGCGCCCCCGGCCGCCGCGCCCCTCGCCCCGGCCGGCTTCGTCCCCAAGCCCGGCTTGCTGCATCTCTCTGGCCCCGGGCTCGGCGCCCTGCCGGCCCTCTACCCGCCCGCCGTGTACCCGCTCCCCAGCCTGGGGGGCCAGCACCCCGCGTTCGCCTACACCGGCATCCCACACCTGCCGCCGCCCGGCGCAGAGCACCTGAAGGCGGCTGTGGCCGGCTCCTTCCCGCTGGAGCATTGGATCCGAGCCGGGATGCTGGTGCCGAGGCTTTCCGACTTCAACGGTGAGTGACCCGGGGACCGACCCTCCCGTCAGGCGGAACACGGCTCTCGGCCCTTCCAACCCTCGGGAGCGCCCGCCGGCACGTCAGGTCCCTTCGACAACCCGGGACTGAGGTTTCCCGAACCCGCCCCTTCGAGGCCCTCCGGTGGTTCGGGTCCGGGAGCCCGCAGGGACATTGAGCCCTCCGGGCTGGCTCCGATGCATGGCTGTTCCTGTACCCAGACCCGCTTCCCAACCCGGCAGGGCTGGGGGGGGAGGAGATGGGGTGTCTCACTGCTGGGGGGGACATGACTCGTCCTCCGGAGACCTCCGAGGGCTGTGAGGCCCTGGGGAACCGATCCGAAGGGCAAAGTCTCGCCTTACGCCGGCGTGGTGTTCCGGGACAGCCCCGAGCAGCACTGCCCGCGCCCCTGCCGGCGGAGCCGAACCGCGCCGACCCAGGCTGCTGGCCCCGCACGGCGCGCGGGCTCGTTGGGCTCCTGCGGGGTGGGAAAGAAACGAAAATAAAGAGATGGCGGCAAAAACCTGCACCGGGAAACGAATAAAACCCTCCCGGTGCGGCTGGGAACGAACCCGCCCGAGTCCTGCTGGATGCGCGGCCGGATCGGGTCCCCGGGCAGGGACGGGCCGGGGCTCCGGGTCCTGCCCGGTGTCGCTCTCGGCTCGTGGGGCTCAGGGGCCAGTGAGTTCATTGCTGGCGGCTGCTGCGGGAGCCGGGCGGCCCGAGAGCGTGCTCGGCTCCAGCCCTGCCCCACTCCCGCCTGGTGGGCACCACCGGATCCCGCACTGCTGTGATGGGCCACGCGTGTGAAGGGTCCTGCAGGGCACGGACGGAACAAGAACTGACTTCAGGCACTTGTCCCGTTGGGGACTGGCGCCCCTGGCAGTGTGACCTGGACCCTGCCCTGTGCTGGTCAGTGCAAAGGTGGGCATTAAACCAAGAGTGACTGGTTAATAAAACCCCGTCAGAGTATCGAGATTCGTTAGCTGAGCATAGTGTTTTAAAAAGATGGGAGCCCATTTACAAAATAATAATAATAAAAAAAGGCTGGATAAATAATAGTGCAAAGACTATAGAGAATTAACTTGAAAAATTCCATGTATTACTCCTACCTCAAACTATTCCTGGTCAGGTTAAAGGGAAACAGGCTGGTTTTTCCCCCATGCTGTCTCCCTTTACCTGGCTTTCCCTAGACTTTAGGAAAGGTCCATCTGTGAATCTAGAGGTGTGGAATAAGCCTCCACTGCTATGGGTTATGTGCACTCAAACGTGTCACTAAGACAAGAAAAAAGAATTCTTTATTAGTTAGTGCGTGAAACATCTTCCTGCTCCTCTGCAGAGGCCATGTTATCCTTGAAGGGTCTGGGTCTGTTGGTGTATCTCAGCATCCTGGAAGCTTCATACACGGTTCTGTTTCACCACTGCGTCTGATCCTGTGGCCCTGAGCACAGCTTCTGGCTGGGATAATGTAGAGGTATTTGTACATCAGCCCCATTCCTCTCAAAAGCAGGATCTGCTCTACAGCTGGTTTTATCCAAAACTTCATAAAAAGGAAACAAATCCCAAATTATGGCCATGAGAACAACTTGTGAAGGAAGCTCTGCAGAATGCACTGGACCAGAATGTCAATGGATCTTGTGGAAAACACTGGACAGGACTCCTATGGAAGTTCAGAGGAGGGAAAAGCAGTTTCTGACTCAAGTATTACTCACCTGTGTTCTGGAGACCCCAAAGCAGGGTAGACACGTGGAGTTGTAATAAGGATGCAGCAAAAGCTGACAAAGCTGTAAATTTTTTAATCTGAGTGACCGCTGCCTCAATCCATGTCCTTACTAAAAGGTGTTTGTTCCCAGTTCTGGGGAGCCATTTGCAATGGGGATTCTTTCTCTCTAGAGTGTGCTGTCAAATACTTCAGCAATTCTTCTGCTGTGCAGGACAGAGCCTCATCCATCTCCAGCTCCTTATTTCTGTCCATTGGAAAACTTAGGGTTGCCAGGTGTGTCTTCAGCCCTTGCTCTTGTGGGCTCACGGAGGCTCTGAAATCAGCTTCCTTTGCAGCATGCCTTCTCCTTGTAGTCTCCAGGACTGGCCCCAGCTGCATGTCATGGCTGCATCTGGGCTCATATTGCCTCACTATGCTGGCCATGGTGTAGGGACAGGGACAGTGGTGTTGGTAGGCAGGGACAGGAAAGCGCACCTGCCCAGGATGTGCTACCTCCACAGCCCTTCCTCATCTCTCTCAGGAGGGTGGTGGGCTGGGCAGGAGCCTCCCTTTGTTGGCACAGGGCTCCTGGGCTGCCTGTAGCTTGTGGGAGTCCCTGTCCCACTACCTAGCCTAGACAGACAGATGGATGGACCTGCCTGGCTGAAGTGTCCAGAGTGACTGAGTACAAATGTCAATGCTACTGGTGCCAGTCATGTTTAACTCTCCCAGGAGCAGTGGACAGACGGCCGTAAGAGATGAATCTGAAAGCCTCCTAGGACATATTATGGATCATTCCAGGGGGAGATCACTCTTGAGATTTATTTATAGGGAATTCGAGGACTAAATTCTGGAATAAATTCCTTCCTTGGGTGCATGTGTGGTCTAGTTTGATCTCCTGGGAACAGTCAGGGTGGGGGAAGCAGCAGGACAGCCCATGAACTGCAGGCTCTGTGGGTATGCCTTGCACACATCCTCCCTGCTATCACCTGTGTGTGGGGAGGTAGGATGCCACCGGTGGTAGGATGGTCTGAGACAGCTGGTACCCTTAGGAACCTGGCCTGGGTTTGGGTGCTGGGCTTGCTCAGAGCAGTGTCCCCGCTGTGAGGGGACAGGCGGGTGCCGTGCCTCCCTCGCTAGCTGCCTGTGCAGAGCCGCATGCAGTGCCTGGCTGCCTCTGCTGCAATGCGCAGTCAGAGGGTTGTGGAAGGCCTGGGTGCAGGAGCAGGCACGCCCTTGCTGCAGACAGCAGGGATGCTGCCTGCCCAGGCTCTGCTATCCCCAGCCTGGCTCCCTATCCTGGGGCTTTGAGCACCTCCTGAGCCACACAGAGGGAGCATTTGGCACGGGAGTGCCATGACTATTAGTTTTTCTGAGAGCTGTGATTTATTTGCCCTGTTTATCAGTGTGGAAATGCAGTGAGGTGGTGGGAGCCAAGTGTAGAGCCCCACTGCAGCTGAGAGGGGTAGGAGTGGGGAGCAGTGACATACAGCTATAGACTGTCAGGAAGAGCAAAGCATCCTCTCTGAGGGATCCAGCACTTAGATGGCTTTCCTCTCACACCACTTCCTTGCATCACCCACTCACTAACTTCATGGCCTGGAGCCCAGATCAGATCCTGCCCATGATGGCAGAGAGCTTGCTGATGGGCTGTGCTGGGCTAGGAGAGCAGGCAGGGTAAGTCTTATCAAACTTGTTCAAAAAGCAGTGCCTTCCCAGGCTCACCAGGTGTTCAGTAGTCTGGTGTCAGCCGGAAATATGGGCTGGGAAACAGCTGGCAAGCAGCAGTCGAGGTTTAATGGTGGAGCAAGCAAGGGGCTAGCAGAGGTAGCAATGCCCTTACACATGCTGCCCCACATAATGGCCAGGGCTGCTGGCAGGTCAGAAAAAGCCTCTGGTGGTGACCCTGATGCTGAAACCACCTCTCTCCCTTCCAGCTCTGACATCTGGAGAAACACCTCCTAAAGCAGTCAGGGTGTTAATTTCCTCTCCTTTATCTGCCAGACCACAAAGTTAAGTGAACTATAGTTAAACAAACCAAATTAAAAACAAGTGAGTTAATATCAACCTAGGATTACCCTTGTTATCAAGTAGACGGAACTGTATCAAATAAACCAACAATTCTTTATAAGCTTTATCTAATTATCCAGGACGCAGCTGCTTTGCAGAGCTCCTGGCCTCAGACTCGGAGGGCATTCCTGGCCCCAGGCCAAGCAATTTATTTACCGATACTGCAGCCAGATGCCAGGCACCCATCAGGGGGTCCGAGCCCTGCCAGGCTGAAGGGATGTTGAGACAAGCTATGATCCTGGATGGAGTGCTGGAGGAGATGGCTGAACAGATCCTTTGGCAAGCCAAGTTGTGATGCTGAGGCAGTCACTGGTGTTCTGGTAGGAGCTGGATAAGGTGGAGAAGCCTTCCTAAAGGGTAATTCTTTCTATGAGATGGTGATTGTGGTAGGGATGGGTTCATAGCTCAGTTGACCCTTACTGGAGGAGGTAAGCCCTGGGGGGATGCTTGCTGTGCACCCCTTGGGAGGATTCTTTGTCCATGTGGCAGCCTGCCACAGGACAGGGACAGGACTCTGCAAAGCACACTGGCAGGACAGGCTGGAGCTACCAGCAGCCACAAGGCATAATTTCATCTTTCCATGGGAAACTGGAACCTACTTCATTCCCTCAGTCTCAACTCCCTTTTCTCTTTTCCCAGTGAGAAACTGATACCCTCTTCCCTCATACTCTCTCCACACAAAGGATCCAGAGCCCTTTAGGGAAGGTGACAGCAGAGCTGATGCCAGAGGTGTTGGTCATTCAGGTCCATGAAGCCTGCTGCTGTGGGTGGCTGAAGGTCAGCTGTACTGGCTTGGGCTTACCCAACCTGGTATGGAGGCCAAATCTTGAACAAGTCACAGCGGGGGGCAGTGGTGGTGGACAGCAATAGCTGCTGAAGGGTGCATTGTCAGAGGAGGTCACAGGTCAGGTGGCCAGCCACACCTCTGTAGGCCTGGCATTGGACTGGTAGTGGCTCAAACCACCAGCACCACAGAGGGGTTTGAGGACTGGGGTTTTTTTGTCAGCACTGGGGCAGGAAGCAGGGTGGGTTTCCAAGGAAGTGGGGTCTGTACAATGTAACGAACACACTGCACTGAACCTGAATTGGACACTGAGAAGGAGAAACTGGGGCTGGCAGCAGGACCATACTCCAGAAATCAGTCCCCTGCATGGGTAGTTATTTGGGATATATCCTGGTTTGGATTTATTTGACTTTTGGACAAACTTTCTGTTCTTCTTTTCCCTGCTAGACCAAGCAGTCCTCAGCAGCTTACCTGGGGAAGAATGAGTCCCTTGAGAAGGTGTTGTTAAAGCAAGCTGCCTTCTGGGCTCCTCTGAAGCTGGACAGACCAAACTTGCACTGCTTTTAGGATTGAGATTCTTCTGTGAGGCACTTCTGTGCCTCTGCTCTTCCCACATCTGGTTTTAGTCTGGTCACATATGACCTTGCTAGAGGAGGCACAGAGGAGCCTTTCAGGGTGATCTGAAGGATTTCTGTGCTCCCTGGAGCCAGGATGCAATGCCGTAGGAGCTGAGCCCTGGACTCTCTGCTTTGGAGTGGGGAATTCAGACTAGGAATATGATATTTCTTCACCCTGGGACCTTCCAGCTCCAGAAAGCACAGAACTCATGGATTACTGGATGCTGAGAGGGCACAACCTCTTCCCTTCTCTTTCCCTAAAACATTTTCTGCAGACCATGCTCAGAAAGAGGAACTGCTCAGAGGGACCCTTCCCTGACCTGGTACAGCCAACGTGCACAGTGCAGCCTCTGTTGCACGGAGGGACTCTGGGGCTCCAGATGTTCCAGCCACGCTCCTGTCTCAGCAAAGGAGGCTCATTGGGAGCCAGAATCCTTGGGCTGCTGGGCACTGCCTGGGGCTGCTTTGTTTGTGCCCTCCACCAACACAGAGTGAATGAATTTCCCCTCCAGTTCTTTCTGATGCATCTCTGGCCTTTCCCTCCCTGAGGAGCTGCAAAGGGTGTTAGCTTGGGCTGCCCCATTCCTGCAGATGCTAGCTCCCATAACACCTCCTTTCCTTAGCCAGAGGAAGCCTTTGCAGGTCTGGTCCCATGTCTCCACGGAGGATTTGTACAGCCAGAGCATCCACAGCCAGTCAGAGCCCAGATGGCTGTGGAACTCTGCAGAGCTGAGACGTCTCTCATCTGTGTTTGTCCTGGAAATCTTTTGAAGCTCTCATTCAGTTTTAGCCTTGAATATATTTCAGATGAAAAACAATGCATCGTGTGTGTCAGAACCATTGGCACAGTGTCTGTTCAGTCACTCCCTCGTTTAACTGGCTGGTGGCTACAAGGTGGGTCCCACAGGCTGTCTCTCCTGGCACTGAGGGGCTACAGGCACAAAAAGGGGTTGTGTCTATCCTGCTCCTGTGAGGAGTTTGCACAGCCCTAGCCCAGCCTGTGTTCTATCTCTTTGACCCACCCAGCATCTAGGTACTTGGGATCAAACCTGTGTTGTGATCAGTTAATGCCTCTTTCATAAATTCCTGCCTCATGCGTCATCACTGTGTTTGTGAAGGGCTCGGTGGACACCTCGGGAGATGGGTAGGTGGGGATCAAAGCTGGAATCTGGGGGAGATAACATGAATCGTGCCCCGTGCCCAGCAAAGTGGGCGAGTTGGAGCGGCCCTTGCCAAGCAGGGCACATCTTTGGGCCAGGATGCTCCATCTCGCTGCCCAAGATGTGTCAGCAGGGACGTGCCAAGGACCTTTTGCATTAGTGCCCACCACCACCACCCCCCATTCTCCCCCACACCCCTTCCCGCTGCTCCAGCACTTTATTCCCAGCTGCAAACCCCTGGGTTTGATTGCCGCTGTGGTGCTGGGAGAAGCAGTAAAAGCTGAACCCCAGGGGGACAATAAAGCCAGTAGAGAGGAGATAAGCAAGGATCAAACAGAGTGCGGCAGCCACCCCACGCTGGACTCTCAAAGGTCCCTTTGTTCCTGCTGCCTCCTGATTCAGTGCCGCTCTGCCTTCAAGGGCTGCAGGTGAGATAGCGGAGCTCACGGACAGCCCTGCTGCAGACCCTGGCCGTTGAGCTGCCACCTGTGAGGCCCAGCAATAAAAAAAGAGAATTAATTTCAGTCACAGCACTGATCCCAGTTGTACACCGAGGCCTGATAACGTATCTCACTGGTTCCTATCAGGCAATAAAGCCATTATTGGGGTGGGAGATGATGGAGACATTCACCTTCCTCCTCATCCTGGGTTTGCTGAGGGGTTGTCCCCCTACAGGTCTGCTGTCCCCTGACCCCCACCCACTGTCTGCTCTACAGCTGCCCCGCAATCTGGCTTGATGGGGAAGTGCCGTCGGCCCCGCACAGCATTCACCAGCCAACAGCTCCTGGAGCTGGAGAACCAGTTCAAGCTCAACAAGTACCTGTCCAGACCCAAGCGTTTTGAGGTGGCCACGTCGCTGATGCTCACTGAGACACAGGTACCTTGGCCCGGGGGGGATGGAGCATGGCACCATGGAGCTGCCATGGGGGGAAGTCAAGGTCATGGGCAATGCTGATGCCATCAGCCCCACACCCCACTGCTCCCATCAGTGCCCCTTCCAGGGCATCTCCTGCAGAGAGCTACCTGGCGGGCTCCAGACTCTTCTCTTGTGAAAGGCACCCCAGAAATACTGCTTCTCTTTTTACCTGGTGCCCAACGTGGGTTTTGGAGCCTTCCCATCCCTCAACATGCTGTGGGAGGGGTCTTTTCGTGGGGCTAAAATGAAAATGTCCCTGTGCATGTCCTTGGCTGGAGGCTGGATGGGGGAAGGCAGCAGCCCCCATTATTCCTCTCCCTGTGGCAACCTCAGCCTCTTGGCACATACCTGTAGCACCATGGGATGCCCCACAATGAAGAGGTTTTGGGGGGACCCTACATGCAGGAAAGGTGAGGGGGTGAGTGGGGACAGGATGGGGCAGGGTACATCCTCTCTCCTGGGGGCTTTCCCTTGGCAGGTGAAGATCTGGTTCCAGAACCGCCGCATGAAGTGGAAGCGGAGTCGCAAGGCCAAGGAGCAGGGGGCTCAGGCGGAGGCTGAGAAGCAACGAGGGCTCAGCAAAACCTGTGAGAAGCTGCTGCCTGGCGAGCCCCAGGGACAAGCTGCAGAAAGCCCCGAGTTCATGGGACACAGCCCTGACTCAGGCTTCCTACGCTGCGGCACCGCTGAGCTGAGCTATGGCCCGGACTCGTCTTGCTCGGGGGGCGAGGAAGAGGAGGAGGACGAGATGGGTTCCACAGAAAGGAAGATTGGCTCTGTGTTGTGAAAGGCGAATGGAGCCAGCTGGGGAGAGGGGCCAGGCTGTGTTGGGGGGAGGGGGGGCGGGTCTTTTTGCTGGCAGACACAGACTGTGCCTAGAAGGAGCAGGGGGCTGCAGGGCACCTGCCACCCTTTAACTTATGTGTGTTTGGATCCTATTTAACTTGTAATTATTCCTCTGTGTGTATCTGGAGGAGTCCCCAGATCCCTCCCCTATAAAGCTGTTATCTGGATGCCTGTGCTTTTCCTTAGGGGATGGGAGGCCCTGCCCCCGTCCTGCTACTGTGCTGTCCTACCAGGTCCCTGGGAAAAAAGGTGGGGAGAGCAAACTTGGACAGGTGGCAGCCTGCTGGCACAGCTGGAAGAGAGACACTCCGGACCCTCCTTTGCCCTGCCACTTCCCTACAGATCTGACAGCGCCTGGAGCAGCATATCCCGGTGTGGTGCCAGCTTGTGGCATGAAGAGCTGGGAAAGATGCCCAGGTTGCATGCCAGCCTGCTTTGCCTCCTCTTGCACCAGTAGCATCCCTGGTAGGGTCTCTGCTTTGCAGGGCAAAACTGTCCTGTGAAGCAAAGCTGATGCTGTTTTCCATGCTACATTTAGCATGGTTGCATAGGTGTGGCATTGCCCCAAATAAGGGGGTGGGGGGAAGGGAGGCACGAAAGTGCTCAGGCTGTAAAGGCTCAATGCTGTGGTGTTCTCCCCTTTTCCTGTGCTTGACCTCTCTCAGTTCCTTTCTGGGCTTGTTTCATGATGCTCTTGGGATGTTGTTCACTCTGACTGGGCTCAAATCAACCCTTGGTAGCCGGATGATGACTGACACCCTCTATCACTTCCCTAGAAGCACTAGGGTTAAGCACTGACTCCCCATACGTAAGCATGCTGCCCTTGTCCTCACAGGGTGCTGGAGGGTCCTGGAAGGCCCTACAGACCTCCCATGCTTCCTGTGCACTTACTGGATCTCCCCTTGGGGTGCTGAGACGGCCGCAAAGGCAGAGGGCCAGCCCGAGGGGGCAGCCCTGCTTCACCACTCCGGTGTAGGAGTGGAGCAGGCAGGGCTGGGGTCACCCATTCCCAGACCATGATGTCCCTCCTGTCCCACATCCTGCTGTCCTCTCCTCTCCATGTCTGTACCTGAGAGTGGCAGGGAGGGCTATCTGCCTCGGGACTTGAAGTCGGGGCGGGAATTGCAGAAGGGCAACAGTCCCTCTGGAATCCTGGGTCACCTCTGGCACACAGTCAGTGATGGTAGAAGGGACAGGTAAGCGTTGGTGCGGGGCTGTCACACATCACAAGGCTGGGAAAAGCCTGTCAGGGTTTGGGGGGCAGTACCCTGGGCAGGGGGACAGATGCGATGCTTTTGGGGCAGAAGGGTGGGCAGGAGAAGCAGGTGACGGGAGAGAGGAGCATAGGGAGGGACGGAGGGACGGACGGATGGATGGATGACGGTCCTGTGTGGGGGGACAGTGACCCGCAGTGGCTGCTGTTAGCTCAGCAGTTTCCCCCTGGGTGCATGGCATCCTCACTGCCCAGGTTCCCTGTCCCCAGGCAGTCCATCTCAAGACACGCAGGTGTCCAGACCCCTGGAACTGCCCAGTGGAGACCTCTGGTTCTGGGGAGGCTGCAGCCCTTGCTCCAAGGGGATAGATACGAGCCAGGGTAGGAGCAGGTGCCAGGAGCCTGCCGTGGTTAGTGTAACATGGGGCAAGAGAGAAACAAATGTGGGAGAGGGGGGAAAAATACGAGGAAAGGAGTAAAGGATGGGGAAGCATGGAAGGATAGTACCTAATTCCCTGCCATTGCTGGCTGGGGACAGCTCAGCAGGAGAGACCCATTGCTCCAGGAGAGTTGTGCCAGCTCCCAGCAGGAGCACATGGCTGGGCGCAGAGATGCTGGCACATGCCAGCCCATGGCTGCAGGAGCATCAGGGCCAAAGATATCTATCACCTGATGTGCAACCTGGTTCAGCAGGAGACCACAGGGAGTACCACACACGGGAGTACCACACAGGGCACACTGAAGCAGAGCTCATATGGGGGGACAGAAATGGTAGAGGCAGAGAGGAAAAGGCAAGAAGGAAAGCAACGAAATTGCCAGGAAGGAGGAGGGGAGCTGAAGGCATGTCACAGGCTTAAAACGTTCACCTTGATGGGCCATGACAGGTTTAATTTCCAGAGTACAATCATTAAAGTGATGGATGGGAGGCGTTCATCTCGCGCCTGGTGCACTCAGGCCCACCGTGGCTGCAGGAGGGTTTGTTTTGTTGCTGTTATTTATGAGGTTTTTTCTGGAGGAGCCAGGCACTTGTCCAGAGCTGGGGGGACAGAGGAGGGGATGCAATTGATGCTGGAAGAGTTAGGGTGCTGATTTACAGCTGGGCTGCTTAGCTGGATGACTCATTTGTAAACATCGACAAATGCCATTAAAGCTGCATCTCCTTCATCCCTCTGCCCTGGCACCCCCTCGTGCTGTTTCACGTGGCCAGCCCCGCTCTCCACCACAGTGCTGCCTGCACACCCTGGAGACACTATCTGTACCTCCCCACCGGCAAAATGAAGGTCGTGCTTCCTTGAGGGTCATCCAGGGCACTGGGAAGATGTAGGACTGTCCCATGGTGGTGGGGATGCCCCATGAGAATGATACCTGATGGGCTCATGCAGCCAGGGCTCCCCACCCTCTGTGCCTTTGCAGGTCTTGGCCCCACAACTACTTTTGGCAATGATAACGACTTGTTACTTGTGTCACCAATGCTCCAAGGAGCTTAGGGTGACCTGGCCCCATTAAGGTGTCACTCCGTCCCTGAGAGCACCCTCCAGCCTGCTGCAGCCTGTGACCCCTTGCCACCCTGCAATCCCCACACTGTCCTCACCCATCCTTCCCATGCACCCACGGACTTCACGGCCCCCCCTTTGCTGGCTCAGCTTTACACTGTCGCCTGCCCCTGCAGTCATCCTCAACACCCCTCACCCCATGCTCTCTCTCGCACCCCTGCATCCCTCCCATTTACACCCGCCCTCCTCCATCTCCTTGCCCCTGAACTTCCCACCTCCCCTTGATCTCTGTCTCGTCACTGCACCCCTGAGAACTCCTCGCCGGCCCCCTTCGCCCCTCCACGTTCCCCCGACCNGCCCTCCCCCTGCCCGGGTCCCGCTCCACCGCCCCGCCCTGCGCGTTCCTCCGCCGCCCCCTGGCGGCCGCCGCTGCGCGCGTGACCTGACCCGAGCCGGCCGCTGTCGTCACTCCGGAGCTGCTGCGTCCGGTCTCCATGGCAACGCGGGCCGGCCCGCACGGCGCTGAGCGGCCGGGACCGGGCCGGGCCGGCACCGAGGTGCTCCTGGCTCCCGGTGCTTTAGGGAGCCGGGCTGGGCTCGAGGGAGCCGGACTGGCCCGGAGGCGACGTTTATCCGGGGCTCGGGCTTCTACTCCGCTCCGGGGGCAGGCAGGGTTATAACGGAGCGGGCCGTGCCCCAGGAACCTGGGCAGGCGCTCGCTGTAGGGAACAGGGTCCTGCCACAGTCATTCATGCGGGGCTCGAGGGGGCCAGGCCAGGGTACAAAGCACGGCTTTGCTGCACTGGGCTCTGTAGGCCGATAGTGGGCAGGGCAGGGCAGGGCTGTGCTGTGCAGCGCCAAGGAGAGCCTTTGCACAGGGGCTGGGCTGTGAGTCACGACCCACAGGTCATCCGGACAGCCGAGGTCTGTGGAGAGGGCTGGACTCAGCTGCAAAATGGGGACACAGCGGGGGCTGCTCCCCTGCAGGGAGGGGGCTCAGCGCCACCATGAGCCTGAGGAGGGGGCGTTGGGTCTCTGGGGGTGCCTTTGGCAGCAAAGGCGCTGTGGGTGCAGGAGCAGCACGTGTGAGGACTTTTTCCTCTTGTTTCTCAGATGCTTGCTCAGGTGCATGGCGACCCCCAAAACTCTGACTCTTTTCGGAAGAGTGGCTGTAACAGGAAGGTGAGCGGAGGAGCGGAGTGCTACTGACGGGGGTGGATTGTCTGGCAGGCAGGGAGAGGAGAGAAACAAAAAAACGTTTGGCTTTTGCGTCCGTCGTTCATCACACACTTTAGTATCTGCTGTTTGGGTTGTGGCCAGGAGGTGTCCTCTCTGGTCTCCTGGAGCAGGGCTTTTGGAGACTCCTGGAGTTTTGCCGCGGGATGGCTCCTCTCATCCTTTGCCAGAGTCAAAAACCCCTGAGCGTCGAGAAACGGCTGTTTGAGTGATTTCTCCTCCCTTCCTCCCAAACTGCTACTCCCTAAGGTGTCTTCAAGAGAGGCAAAGAAGAAGAAGAAAGTCATATTCTGGGGCATTGAGGTGCCTGAAACACTCAGTTGGCATGGCTGGGAACTTGGAAAAGAGATAATCAGACACCTGACCTTGAAAAATGTTCATGGGAAAGCCCAGAAGCTGAGCTACAGGTGCGTGGGAAGTTTGTTTGTCCTTTGTACTCCTTACGCTCTCGTTGCATCTTCACTCCTCCTGCTGTATCAGTCACATCAGCACCTTTTCCAGATTCACCTTCCCTCTCTCCCCTTGCGTGCTGTGCTGGAGACAATGTGTGCACCCTTACGTTGCAGGACAGAAACCTACCAGTTCAGAAACACAGCCCTTGTTCCTGGCAGAAGTCTGTTAAATTAAATGCCTTGTTTTAAATTCTGTTTTGCTGATACTTCTGTCTGTGAGGCATTTCCAGTCTAGTGAGATTTTAATTGTGGATGTATGCCAGCCAGTCACTAGTGTGACCTAAAACCATTGCTCCCAGAGTCCCTCTGGATGTTGAGCCATTCCAGCAGTCCCTGTGACTTTCCCTGCTCTGAAATTCAAATGTGTCTGCCCTATGTGTTTTGCTTGTACTGCATGGCCTGAAAATATAAAATTTTGTTCAAGGAAGGGGTAGGTACTTAGAGCCAGGAGTGGGTTTTCAGGACACCTGGGTTCTGTCCCTCTCTACTATTTTGCTGCCAAAGTATCCTTGGGGTCCAGTGTGTAAATTGCTTCTAAATTGTGGGGTCTGGAGGTGCTGGTTATTTATTCTCTTTTCTGCTGTCTAACTTAAGCTGCACACCCTCAGACAAAATCCCTTGTTTTGATTTTGTTATCTAGAGCTCCTTCCACGCCATTCTTCTTCACTGTTTTCCCGCAGCCGATTACTCTGAACCCTGGGTTGTCCGTAACACTGCCCATCGTTTTCCGGCCCAGTGAAAAGGTAAAGCAGCAACATCACAACTGCTCTCAGTGCTCAGGCTGTGTTCTGGGGGAGGGCAGTGGGCCTCTGTCTCTCTTGTCCTTTCTGTTTTGTTTTCACTTAATGCATGAGTCCTTGGGGAAATTCTAGCATAGAAAGAGTGGGCAGAATGACCTTCCTGCTCTCGCCACATCTTCATTATCTGAGGGAGCCGTAATCCCTGACTGCTCTCTAGAGTTTGCCAGGAGTTAGGAGAGGAATCCTCGCAAAAAGTATTCCCAATTTTTCGCGTACTACTTCTGGCTTTCAACTCAGTAAGATAAAGTGCTTAAACTGTCCACACCTGGTTTGATCCCAAGGAAACACATCGGGATGGTTTTAGTGAAGGACCTTGGGATGAGGGACTCACTTTCTGCTTTTGTACAGGAGATCTCGAAGCCTCTACATTCAAGGGCTACCAGTTTTCTAAAGGGATATGTCAGGGGCCTCCCTTCTTTTGGATAGAGTGGGTTTCTTTAAGCTTTATTTTAAACAGAAATGATTCTTTTCATCCAGATGCTTTTCTTGACTTCCAGGTTGTTTGTAGTGTCTGTCTTGGCTCTGAGTGTTGATCTCTGGCTGTTGTGGACAGCTGTATGTCTTTGATGTATATCTCTGTCCTAGCAATAGAGCATGGTCATTGGACAGATTCCCAGTACCCTGCTCTCTTAGTATCATGATTTTCTGATGACTGTTCAGTGTTCCCTTTATGAAATAAGCTGCTGGCCTTGTTCCATTTTCAGTGAATAGTTTGTCTGCAGCACATCAATCGCTAAAGCAGGAGGCTGCCTTTCTTAGAGCAAGGACTATGTGTGCTGCAGTGCCCAAGGTCTCTCCTTACCTGTATGAGTGTTACTCAGGAGGGGTGACAAATGGGAAGCATAGAAAACACACATCTTTCAATTCCTTCTATCTTGGCTGGCTGGCAGATGTCCTGAGGCTATTTGTACACAGTTGTCAATGCTGCATCTTTAAGTTTTGTGTTATCTGCTTGGATCTCTAGCTGACAAAGCATTTAAACAAAGATTAATACTTCTGTGCTCGTGGAGCTCAAAGAAAGGCAGTACATGCTTCAGTTCAGCTGAATTGGGATCTTTAAAATACTGAAAGAAATCCATCTGCATTGAAACAAATCAGGTGAAACTAATGTGGCCTTCAACTGCTCTCCCTGAGGGAGCTTGTGTGTTCCCTGACAGAGGAGTGTGCCAGAGTACCTTCCACACTGCCTGCCTTTTCTGAGTGATCCATATGCTCTCTGTCCTGCACAGAGGCCTCCACTGGTGCCTCTGTTGCCAACATTTTTTTCCCCAACACTTGCAGAGGTGAAGGTGACAGGTATTCATGGGTGGAGCTGCAGTACCTGCAAGGTGGAGTCCATCTAACTGCTGTCTCCCCTTGCTTTTCTGTGCAGAGGGATTATGAAGACAGCATCTTCTTCATGAAAGCTGAGGGTGAGTTCTCTGTTGCCCTGCGTGCTATGCTTCCACGCTTCGGTCTGTCCATCCCGGCCGCTGTCCAGTTGCCTGTCTGTGCTGTCCACAATGTTACGGAGACGACCTTTCCTGTGTGCAATGTTGGGTGAGTGAGAGGTGGCTAAGCAGGCACTCTTTCTGTTTTGTCAGGTATTTTGCCGCTTTTTTGGACTCTCCAACGAATGCAGCTCATTCCAGTGGTTTTAGTTCTGCTGGCTGCCTTAACAGGAGGCAAAACTCTGCCTTCCCTGAGGTCTTGGCAGAAAAGGCAGCAGAATGGTAGTACAGGTCACTGTGGGCACATCTTGGCATCTCACATCTGTTTGTTGCCAGCATATGCTGAGAACCATTCATGCATAGGAACTAGGTGGGGACAAGCACAGTGTCCCACTGAGAACATCCCATGTTCACAGGACAGGCCTGGGCTTCTGTTTAACCAAAGGCAACATGCCCAGCATGAACAGGGAGAGACGAGCTTCCAGCTGGAAACATTTTAGTCATTTAGGAGCAAAGGTGGTCCCAGTTACCAAGGTTTGTCCTATTTTAGTGAGGAAGGACACTACTGTAGAAAGGAATGCAGTGAAGTTCCCAGGCAAGGAGAAGGTGTACTTCCAACCAAGTGATTCCAACCATTTCAAGTGTTTCAGTCTCCACTTAGAGAAATAATTTGTACCAACTGAGAGGCCCAGGATGTTGGAGGATAAGGATGGTAAGAAACAGACAACTTGGATCAATAAAATAGAAAAAGCTGATGATGTGTCATGTTCTTTCCAGAAATCAAACAAGCAAAGGGGGTTCTGGAAAATTGAATGAGGTATTAGGGAAATGGCTCAATCCTCTCTTCTCACTTGAGCGTATAACAGAGGAACAAATGTTCATTTGGAATTAAGTAGCTGCAGATTTAGATACAGGAAAAGCAAATCATTGTGGAGCTGATATGCTTGCTATCACCTTATGACCATTAATAAAGTTCTTAGCTGTAATAACTAGGATTCATTAAAGTGTGAACAGAGCATCTACAGAGACTAGAGACAAATTTCTTCACAGCGTCACGTATTTGTCCAGATGCATTAGGGATTCTTCCATTCAGCACTGGTTGCTTCACATCCTGACCAAATAACCTGTTGGGAAAGGCCCATCCTATGCGTGATTGCACAGGCAGCAAATGATCCATTCATCTCCTTAAAATGTATCTCCATTTCCTAGCGATCTCGTTAGCGTCTTTTCCTGGGAGACACCAAGCCCTTTCTTCATGAATCCTGACCTTAGCACACTGAACCCAGGTGCTGAGTGCATGGTCAAGGTGACCTTCCAGCCGGAGGTGGCTGGGGTGCATAATGCGGCAGCAACATGCTGGTTTGGAGGTGAAGTGAAACAAAAGAGGACAATCCAGCTAAAAGCCCTGGGTGAGTCTTTCTTGCGTTTAACACTCAAAGAAATGTTTATTACCCCTAGCTCTGGAATAGCATTCCACAGGGATACGTGGAGAGCCTGCACTCCATGGAGGCTCTGCCAAATTCGTCTCAACTCTGTGATGAGCAAGTGAAGCCCATGGTTTGAAAGTGGCCTGTGAAATTCTCTGCTGTACTTTTGTCAATTTGGAAGTGTTGCCTGAAGAGATAGAGGGCCCAATATGCCCTGTGGCATGCTTTGGCCAAACCAGCATTTCCAAGGCCTGTTTAAGTTGACAGAGGGGGAGAAATGAGAGGAGTTCGCTCTCCTCTTATTTGAAGAGAAAAAAACCTCCACAAACTCCTGTCTGTCCCTGCTAGATGGAGAAGCAGAGGGAAATTTCTAAAGCTTTCTGGATGCAAGCTAAAATAAGCAATAATTTAATTAGCAAGTCCTTGCCTGAAGTGACTTGTATGGCCACTGACAAACAAAAAATGTGATTCTGAGTTAAGTAAATTAGTGCTGGAAGGGAGCTTATTTGCTTCAAAGCAGGGCCACCTTTGAAGGCAGAGCCAACTTCAGAGTTATCTGAGGTTCTTCAGAGGGTTATCCGGTTGAGTGTTGTATATCCAAGAATGAAGGTTCCACCTATATGTCCTAATCCAGTATACTATTCTCTTTAACAGCCAAATACCCCTGCCTGTGTGTGAGCGTGACAGGAAAGGAGTATGAAGGTGTACAGCCTGGAAAGTTTCGGGATGTGCTGTGTTTTGGATCAGTACCACTGGGGACAACTGTGGAGAAGAGTGTGGAAATCTTCAACAAGTCTGTGGTATGTGGAGGCGGAGATTGACTTCTTGTGAGAAGCTGGCATGCTGACACATTTCTCTGGGATATGTGGTCTTGTGTATCGCCATTAATGCTGTGAAAGTAACCTAAGTGTGAATGTGAATGAAGCAGAGGTGAGGAGCCTTCCCCTGCCAACCATGCCATTCACCCTTGCCTTTCCAGCTACAGTGCTGGCAACTTAGCCATTTGCAGCATAGTATTGCAGTTTCCCCCTGCTTCCCTTCTGTGCTTGCTCCAGATCAGGCAGCCACCATGTCCTTTGCGTCCTGCAACTCTCCTGCTCACCCTGGACAAGCCCATCAGTCCTGTGTAGCAGTTGTGCCTATCCCAAATTGGTGGGTGTGTGTCCCAGGCAGCCCCGTGAATTGTTCAAAAAGTCAAGTGGATTCGATCACCTTGTTACTTGTGCCAGCTCAGCCCATCCCGGCCTCATAAGTGATGGATGTACTGAGAGACTGCTGACATGGATGATAGCAGTGCTGACTCCTCCACAGGCCCTGCAACTTGGGAGTGGAAAAGACACTCCACAAACAGGTGCCAAAAACAGTACATTTGTTGTACTGTTATTACTCACACTCTAGTGGTGCTCAGCATTGCCAGGCAAGGGTCAGGATGGGTTTTTTGAAGGTCTTGAGGAAGGTGTCAGAGCACCAGCTTTGTTATTCTGTGAAACGAAGATCCATAAACAAGGTGGAACTGTGGATGGAGGGAAATAAGTTATCTGCCTGCGTATTCTCCTGGTTATAGCAGTCACTTAGGCTACTTTGGCCTCTGGGGACACCTTCAGCCATCTTTCCCCCTACCAGGAGGAACATTCCAGTCCTGGAGATCACCAGGAGTTTTGCTGCAGCCTGCTGATTTCTGAGCATATTGTGGGAGCTTGTTGCTACCAGCTCTCCATCAGAACAAGATGGCAGAGGTTTGCTGCACAGCATTTCTGTGGTGGCCTTGGTGTTCTTAGTGGTGTTCAGCACTGCTGAAAACTACAGTTCTTACCTGAGTAGTGTCCTGCATTCAGAGCCATCCTGCCTCATCTTGGCTCCTTTGTTAACCTATTTCTTTTCTACTTGTAGGTTGATGCACCATGTAGAATAGAACAAGCAAAAGAGCCTCTGCTTCGTGATTATGTTTTCTCCTGTGATGTGTCCCATGGTGTTGTCCCTGCCAAAGGGAAGCTGGTCTTGTGCATACGGTTTCAGCCTCAAATAGTAGGAGAGCACAGTACTGACTATTTCACTATCACATCTGCTGGACGCCGCTTGGAGACTGTTCTGAAAGTGGTTGGCTCATGTAAAGGTACCAAAGCCTTTCCTGTTTCTCCCTGACATTTCTTCCCACTGGAGGGAAAAGGATAGTGCTTGGGGAGGGACTAGGAACTATCATAGCCTGCAGTCACAGACTAAACTCCTGCTGGGATCCTAGCTGTCCCTGGTGTACCGTTTGGGATTTATACTTGCTTGACTGTTTTAAGTGAATGTCCAACTGTTTGCTAGGACTATTGGGTTTGTTGATGAGCTGATTCTGGTTCGGGAAAATCAGTTAATTGCAGCAGTGGCTTGTGACATGTTAGAAGAAACAGCTATGACAGGTCCAGGATCTTGTCTTGCATGTTGTGCTAGGTCCTTCTGTGTCCCTGGAGCAGCATTCTGTGGACTTTGACTGGATCAATCTTGGAGAGAGTTTGATGCAGACACTGAAAATCAGAAACATGTCAGATGTGCCGGCCTATTATCAGTTTGATATTGATGACAAAGGGAGCGTCTTCTCCTTGGATCGCCCCCAGGGGTTCTTGAAGGGCAAAACAACACTGACACTGAAGGTGACCTTTCGACCTACTCACCCAATGAATTATCATCGCAGAGTCGTGTGCCTTGTCCACCACCAGGTATGTGAGGCAAAGGGTAGTTTCATTGCTCTGATACTTTAGAGGCATCTTCTGGTGTAACCTAACAGGACTGGCCTGTCTCACTTAGTAGTCCCTGCAAATCTCTTCCCACTGCATTTTCATTGATACCTATCAGAGTATCATTAAGATTGGAAAAGACCTCTAAGATCATTGAGTCCAACCATTAACCATCTACTGCTGAGTTCACAACTAACCATGTCCCTAAGTGCCACATTTACATGTCTTTTAAATACCTCCAGGGATGATGATTCATTTATATCCCTGGGCAGCCTGGGGTGACAACCATTTTGGTGAAGAAATTTTTCCCATTATCCAATCTAACCACTGCCCAAGCACAACTTGAGGTCATTTCCTCTTGTCCTATTTCTTCTTACCTGGGAGAAGAGACCAACCCCCACCTGGCTACACCCTCCTTTCAGGTAGTTGTAGAGCGCAACAAAATACCCTCTGAGCTTTCTTATTTCCAGGCTAAACACCCCCAACTCCCTCTGCCATTCCTCATAAGATTTGTACTCCAGACCCCTCACCAGCTTCATTGCCCTTCTCTGGCCATGCTCCAGCCCCTCAATGTTTTTCTTGTACTGAGGGGCCCAAAACTGAACATAGTATTCAAGGCACGGTCTCACAAGTGCTGAGACAATCCCTGCCCCAGTCCTGCTNTCCAGACCCCTCACCAGCTTCATTGCCCTTCTCTGGCCATGCTCCAGCCCCTCAATGTTTTTCTTGTACTGAGGGGCCCAAAACTGAACATAGTATTCAAGGCACGGTCTCACAAGTGCTGAGACAATCCCTGCCCCAGTCCTGCTGTTTTGACACAAGCCAGGATGCCCTTGGCCTTCTCGGCCACCCAGGCACACACTGGCTCATGTTCAGCTGCTGTCAGCTATCACCCACTGGTGCTTTTCTGATGAGCAGCTTTCCAACCGCTCTGCCCCAAGCCTGTAATGCTGCCTGGGGTTATTGTGACCCAAGTGCAGGACCTGGGCTCTTGTTGAGAAGAATCCTCACGGTACAGGTTCCTATCAGCAATAGGATGTGGACAGTCAGTAATGCCTATGGATAGGGTGAGGTGCATCCTCCATGGCTCTTGCCCATTTAGGTCTCTCTCTTAACTTTAGCTGCACAGCTGTGCACTGAGTGCCTTCAGTTTTCTCTCTGGTTTCAAGAAAGATCTTGTCTCACATCAAGACATAAAGTAAATGGCAGTCTAACACTGCAGATGCTAAGCCTTTCCCAGGCATGGTTTTGGAAGTGAGATACTGGTATGGTGTAGCTCTCAAAGCAATCACAGGACAGTTTATTTTTTATTAACTTTTGTTGTGTTTTCCCAGGAACCCATGTTTGTGGACTTTTTGGGTACCTGCCATTCAGACACAGCTAAGCCAACCACCCTTCAGGAAAGACACCTGTCCTCGTACCGAACCAACATGGTGAGGGGACTGACCTTCTACCCCCCTGATATCCTGAGTGGGATGCTGAAGGATGGAAAGTTGCAGATGGATGAAAAGGGAGCGCTCATGCTTCCCCCTGAGGTATGAGCTTCCCTCCCTGGAATCTAAGACACTTCAAGCTGTTCTCTATATATGCTGGGCATCTGTTGTACAGAAGACAGATCTAGAAGGGCTTGCAGGTGCCAGACTGATTTCTTTAGTATTTCTGCTGTTGGTGTTCCCAGCACACACCAACACTATCTTTGTCAGCTGGATTTTACCCTGGCTCAGTCACTAAGCCGCTTTCTGGCTTTAATGCAATCACAAGGTCGTCTTTCGCTTCATGTAGTTTCAGACTGAGGCTTACAAACAGAAGCCTCCTTGAAGCCCAGACTTTGGGCTGTCCTAGGAACTCTTACTGAAGTGCATCTTGCATGCCCTCTTGCACACGGAGGCAGTCAGTGCCTGGTGTCTCCCACAGGCACACTTTCCCTGCTCACACTGAGATATTTCCATCTTGTAGATTTCTGAGGACGAGCCACCCAAGGAATACTTTGAACCCAATGCCATGACTGAATATTTCTACGATGGTGTAAGCAGTGACCTGGCCTTGTTTCCTGTGCATGTTAGTGTCAGCCCCAGGGAGTATGATTTTGGATGCTGCATGCCACCCCACAGGGCAGAACCTCTTAATCTTTGTGTGACCAACCACACCAAAGGAAATATCATTGTCGCCTGGACTCCAAGCCATGGCAGTGCCTTCCATGTGCACCCCGAAATCTGTGACATGCCACCACTGAAGTCTTCAACCTTCCATGTCTTTTGCAAGCCCACTCAGGCCAATAGTCTCTATGCAGCAGAGCTGGAAGGTTTTGCTGTTTACAAGGTTAGTAGGAATTACTAAGTCCAGAGATGACCTAGCAAGCAACTATTTTCAGAGTAAAGTATTTTTGGGGAGTTAAAATTCAATTTAAACCCTTAATTTTGATTTTGACAAACCAGCACCTCTATTAACTCTCTTGGCCACTGCTTTGATACACTGCTGGGTTAAAGTTTCTCTTTCACATCTGTCCTGTCAAAGAAATGCGATAAACAAGTCGCAGCTCATGCATGTGGACAGGTACACTTGCTCTTACCCCCAGGAAACATGAACCATGGTATACCTCACTGAAGGAGGCATTGCTATGAATTATTGCACTATTAGTGTAGATGTGAGCCTGCACAAGAATGGTTATTGTGGCCCGTGTGATGGGCAATAACTTGGTCTTTGTGTCTGGCCCTCCAAAAGTAAAGCTGCTGAGGGCACTGCCACTCTTCTCCCAAGTGACGTGGGATTCATGTTCCACGAGTCTGCAGTTACAGGAGATTTAGCACCCAGAAATGTCCTGGTAAGTGAAACTTAGCATTTGCAAGTCTCTCTCTCTTTGTTTCTCCTCTGGCACTGGTCAGTCCTTCTTCCCTGAAAATGTCAATTCCTTAGCCCCAGGGATGTCATTGAACAAGCAGCTGCTTGAGATGGTATGTGCAATTGGTCCCTTCCAACTCAGATTAATCTGTGATTCTGTGAAGGCACCTTGCCACACTCCCTTCCTGCACACACTGTGCTGTCCCTTGTGTGTCTGCAGGTGATGAGACACTACACCAACATTGAGAATGATGCCACCATCTGTCCGTCATGGTGCCTGACTGTGAGGCTGAGAGCACACACATATGAAGCAGAACGGGAGCACTTCATTCCACAGTACATCCTGGATGTCCCCAAAGTGTGTAACTGATTGACCTTTGGATCTTTGCAGAGACACTCGGTGTTTGCCTCTGAATTTTTTACTTTGTCTCCCATTGCACTGAGATGTGTCTTTGCTGGTTTCTGATGGTGTGGAGGCTCCTGCTATGGTACAAAAGTAGTATGCTGTTCCTCCTGCATTAGCTTCCCAGCCTCCACCATGTCAGATGTACTAACCATCTCATTAGCTCTGAGAAAAAAGCTGTTGGGATCTCCTTCCTTTCTGTTTAAGTGGACCTAGGCACTAACAAGGGTGTTCAGTCTCCTCCCAGGAGCCTCAAAAACTCTGCAGGCACTTAGGCAAACAGAATCCTCACTTACGAAAGAGAAGTGGTTGTAAGATAGAGGGGGAGGTTCTCTCTCTCTTCCTGCTGTTTCTGTAGCACAATAAGGTATTTTTCCTATAAGGTGAAGTGAGATCTGACCCTAGGAAGTAAGAATAGTCTTGAGAACCTCTTATAAAATCTCCTCAGCTAATTTAGGCCATGCAGCCTTTATTTGATATGCATAGAGTGGAACAAATTCTGGCCTGCTGGAATTCTTCATCTGGGATGTCACTATCCATGTCGAAGCTGCAGACACCAGCAAGCAGCTCGCTTACTGGAGGGGCATAAAGCATTGCATGATGGAAAATAGCTTCACCAGTCCCATGAGCCCCTGAGGGCCACTGTGGAAAGGGAAAAGACCATCATTTGTGTACCCCTGGGTGGTTTCATTTCTTTCCTTGAAAATAAGCAGTTAGAAAGTTCTCCGTAGACTCAGGATAATGGTTATTGGAACCTGGAACTGAATATAGTGAAAACTTTTTCTTTAAGCTGATTTTTAAACCCAGTGAAAATAAACCTTCTTGCTTGTCTTCACCAGACTTTTCCTCCTGTGGTTTGTGACACTGATACCTACTGCAGCATGCTGTTGTCCAACACAGGCACCTCTTTGATAACCTTCAGTGTGAACCAAACTGCCTGTCCCTCTGTTTTGGTCAAGCCCAGCTCAGGACATATCATTCCAGGAGGCCACCAGATTTTCTTTCTCTCCACTCACCCGGTTAGCACAGTCACACAGCAGCATGTCCTGCCTTTGCAGCTGAACTCTTATCCTGCATACACCAAGGTAAGGAGAGAGAAGTGGAAGATGGTGAGCAAAGTTTTGTTCCCTTGTAGTCTTCCCTTTTCACAATGACTTGCACTGTGATGCCTGTTGTATCTCCTAATGGTTAGTTTGGATTTTTCCCTTTGGAAATAGGAGTGAAAGAATATTTTCAACATTCAATATGGGGTCAACATTGCAGAAAGAAGGTTTTTGTGGTGCCAAACATCCTGTACCCCTTGTTCCTTGCATTTCCATCTCTTGGAATACACTGTGTTATGCTAAGGGCCCTACTTGACAGCACAGCCTAAAGCCATTCCCCTCCTCATCCAGATCCAGTTTGTTCTTGCGTCTCTCTTGGAAAGAGCAACGTCTTTGCAAGGTCTCTCCAGAGGTAGCTGACACTTCTAGCCAATGTCTGTCACTTTTTCTCTTAATTCCACAGGAGATTGTTCTCCGGAGTTGTGGGCAGTCCCTTCTTTTGCTCTTAGAAGGTGATGGAAATCTCTACTTCAAGCCTCTCTATATAGGGACCTCCTCTACACGAATGTACACCATTAAAAACTGCACAAGGCTACCCATGGTTTTCACATGGAAGATCCGTCGGTCTGACAGGAAGATCCTGTCTGTCAGTCCCACTGCAGGGATCCTCCAGCCCTATGAAGCCATGGTAAGTTCAAGTTCTGCCAAAGTTGTAGTTTGCTCTCTACAGTACAACCACAACCTGGCTTAGAATATCTGGACGTTCATTCCCTGTATGAATCTTTGACACAGATGGAGGTGGTGTGTCTGTAGAGAACTAGGTTAGCTATAACGGAAGAAGGGACTGGGCATTAAATGCAATTGTTGAGGTGTTTGGGTTTGTCTCTGGACTGGATCTCCTGTGAGCACTCTTGCTTCTTGTGATTGCAGGCTCAGGCATGGACTTTTACTCCTGACAAGGCGACCAAGTATCTGCTGCGAGCGATGGTGTTTGTGAGCCGGAAAAGCCCAGACCTCGTGTCTCCCAAAGGTGTCCATTATGTCTTACGGGTCATTGGAGAGGGGGCACTGGGCACCATCAGGGTAAGGAACAGGGGCCCACTGAGTAGTAGTAGGGGGTAGTAGGGTGGGATGGGGCCCTGGACTTTCCCTTTTTGCACAATCTGTACTGGAGGCAGCCAATAAGGATTGACAGCAAAATTCCCAGACACTGTTTTCAGTTTAAATGACAGTACTGATTCTAGTGGCCTAATGGCAGCATGTTGTAAATATCCTGCCAGTTCAATTATGACCTTCACAAATCCTCAGGGATTGCTCTATTCCAGACTAAACTCAGCAAGCCATTTGGCTCCTTGGGAATCATGGTTCTCTCCTCTCATTCTATCTGCTCTCCTTCTCCATTTGTTTTTCTGTTAGTCTGATTTCTAAGTGTAGTGGACCTTTTAAAGTGGCTTAGCCAGTACACCTCCACCTGGCTTTCTTCCTGTTATCTGCAGGTCTGTGTAGCCACCTTCATTTTTAGTCAAGTTTCTGAAAGAACCAGAGGTAAATAAAATAATACTTTGTAAGTCATTGCCCCATGTCAATCATGTTGATTGATGGGTGATAATGTCTTCAAGGTACTTAGTCATTATAAATTGTATGTGAGTGCACAGCTAGCCAAAAGAGAGGGGGACTATTTAAGCAGTCACAAAAGGGCCAGCAAATATCTCTTAGCCTTGGCCCAAGTGCAGCTGGTCAGCTAGTGGTCTCACAGCCCTGAATATGCTACATCCTACCCAGCAAACAGCCTAAAAAACGGTAGGAGAAAGCATTTGGAGGAGGGCTTGAGTCCTTTGCAGACCTGTTCCCTGTTTTATCATGCTCCAACTACCTGAAAGGAGTTTGTAGCAAAGTGGGTGTTGGCCTCTTTTCCCAAGTAATAAGCAAAAGGCAAGAGCAAATTACCTCAAATTGCACCAGGGGAGGTTTAGATTGGATACTTGGAAAAATTTTTTTGGTAAAGCAGTTGTCCTTTATTGGGATGGGCTGCCAAATGAAGTGGTTGAGTCATCATTCCTGGTAGTAGTTAAAAGACATGTAGATGTGGCACTCAGGGACGTGGGTTAGTGGTGGACTTGGCAGTGTGAGGTCAATGGTTAGACTCAGTGATCTTAGAGTTCTTTTCTAACCTTAATGATTCTATCTCCCAGGGCATGCCAGGTCCTACACTAAGCAGGGAGCCCTTTGCACTGCACTGCACATGCCAAGGGATGAGCATGTGGTGTGATAAGTGGTGGCTACGCTCAACCACTGTGCTTGACACTTTAAAGTGACCTCAGCATGGTGGGTTTGTATTCCAGGCGCAAAAGGAGCATCTGAACCTTGGAAATGTTCTAGTTGGTGATCAACGAAGCAGCAGCATTGTACTGCTAAATGATGGGATCTGTACTCTGAATTACATCCTCAGTGTGGAACAATGCATCACAGGGCCCCGTTACCTTAAGGAGGCCTGCAGCGATCCGCTAGGTACTGTAAAGGAATTAGCATGGGACAGGACCTTAGCTTTCCCCTCTTTTCTCCAAAATCAGTCTAGAATGAACTCAGAGGTTCGAGTGATTACTGGCTTGCACAGATTCTCTCAAACCTCAAGTTGTCTGCTCCTTTGCATAGGAAGTGACTCTTCTATCTTGCTGGCAAAATAGTAATCAAGGGTCTGACAATTGAAGTTAGACCAATCTGGACCTTGAAATAAGATGCAATTTCCCAGCAGAGAAAGACGTTAAATAAAGGGCCTTACCAGAAGAAATGTTGGAGCTCAGCTCTTAGATGCCTTCTAGAAGACATCCTGTGGGGAAGTTCCCTTTTCTTTGCTGGCCAAATGCAATCTGGGTACTCCCAATGAGCTGCCTACAGTTGTAGTCTGGGAGTCCCAAGTTCAGCAGCTGAAGCTAATCCTAACAATTAGGCAAGGGGTGGCACTGGCTGGAGTGCAGGTAGACTTAGGGATCTGTGTGCCACCACGTGTGGTGTAAGTGACAGTGATGCCAAGAGCTCATACCATCTCTTGTATCCTACAGCTCTAGAGCTGGAACACTCCAGAGGAACAATCCCCTCAAGATCAAAAGCTTTTGTCCAAATAAAAGTAAGGCCAGCCCGTCGGCTGCATTACATCTGGTTAATCAGATATGCTATTTGTACACCCACAGGTGAGATGGATGTTTTGGGATGTTCAGAGGCGGGGGACAGTGTTTGTAAAAGAAGAGACTAGTTAGACAAGGAGTTTCAGCTTGGAAAGTGAAAAATGTAATGTCATATGAATGATAGGGAGAAGACAAGGTATAAATAACTGTTTATGATTTTTCAGTGTGAAAAAAGGGGCACTTCATAAAATAATTAGGCTGTAGGCTTAAATCATAAAAGGATTTTTTCACATAGTGCAGAACTAAATTGTGTAAATATACTGTTGAAAAGGATCATAGTCATAGTCTTTTGGTGATGTCTAAATGCAGAAGTCAAGGTACAACTAGAAGTCAGTGGTTTAGGGGTTTTGAGAAGCTGCCAGAGAAAAGACTATGTACAAGGCACATTCTTTATTTCTTTGGTCTTGGTAGGGCCTGTTTCCCCTTTGCTGCAGTCAAAATGACCCAGGCAGCAGCCCCTTAATGGTGCATGACTGCTTTTTGGTGTTTCTTTCTCTCCCAAGCTGCAGATCTTGCAAGCACAAAAAAGAAGCCGCAGCCCCTCTGCTGCATTGTAGCAACAGGCGTCATCCCAGCTTTGCGCATCAGAGATGCCACTGCAACAGGGAGTGCCAGCAGTGTCAGCAAATTGCACATCTGGAAACTCTTCTCCTTGGACACACTGAACGAATACTTGGAGCGAGACCCAACTCCTGCTGAGCTCACCTACAGAGTTCCCACAAGGCACAGGTGAGTTGAGGAAATGGCTCAGAGGTCTTTGAGGCCCTTGCATGAGCCAGAGATGCTGTTGCTATTGGCTTGTGTTGCAGCTCTCTGCTGCACAGTTAACCTATTATTCCATCCTAACTGCTGCAGGCAGTTGCTCACCTCCACTTCTCTGCTTAAGCTTCCTAGAAAGGAGCCACAGAAGCGGAGAATAATTTAATTGCAATGGGCCTCTGAAAGTCTCTGGTGTAGTCCCTTGCTCAAAGCTGGGACATATTGATCAGGTTGCCTAGGGCCTTATTCAGTTCAATGCTGAATGTCTCTGAGGACAAAGAAACCACAGCTTGTCTGAGCTCCTGTTTAACCATTTCTATGGTAAAAACCTTTTTCCTAGTATGTCATCAGAATATCTTGTATTGCAACTTGTGCAGTTTCCATCCCTCAACCCTTGCTTCATAAGGCTGAACAAATCCAGGTCTCTTAGTCACTCCTTGTAGTCATAGAATGGTTTGGGTTGAAAGGGACCTTAGAGATCATCTAGTTCCAACCCTTCTGCCATGGGCAGGGGTGCTTTCCACTAGACCAAGTTGCTCAGAGCCCCATCCAGCCTGGCCAATGTGCTCCAGTTCTCAGCCATTTTGGTTGCCCTACATTGTGCCTGCTCCAGTATGTCAGTGACTTCCTTGTATTGGGGAGCTGAAGAGAGACTTTGGGCTAAGCAGGACTCTTTTATGTCACTCACTCTCATTAGACATTTTTAAAAGATTTTTTAAATAAAATCAGAAGGTCTGCCTTATGTGCAGTATCCTTTCTCTCAAAAGGGCCAAGAACATAAGGTCAGACAAGAATTATAAGAAAGACAGCCAGTGAAAAATGACCTTTCCCCTGTCATGCCCTGATGACTGTTGCTCCTGTTTCAGTTTAATATCTTCTTTCTCTCCTGTGACCAGCACATGCTTGATCCCTCCACTGTACACCCCTCTCCTGCTGGATTTTGACTTTGGGTCTGCCCCAGTAGGCTCAGATCCTGCCCTTGTGACACTTCTGCTGGAGAACTACGGTGTGATACCTGTGGACTGGTAAGCAGTGCTCCCTGGAGCTCAGCCTTCTTTTTGGGGTTCTGGAAGTGCTCAAAGGGCTGTGAGAAATTTGCAAATTGATAGGGTGGGGTTTGTAAGGCACAGCTGCAGCTGAGATCTTTTGCTGAGTGTGGGTGGGGAAGCAATCAGAGAGCTGCAGATTAGACCTGATGAAATGTGATATGGCCACCAGCTGGGCTAAGCCCATTTGGACTGAATATGCTGACCATGGCCCTGGAGAAGTTGCATATCCTTGTTGCTGACCAGCTGATTGGTTCCCTAGGGCCTTCTTGTTTCCTTCTGATCAGAAGATGGACCTGGAGCGCTGGGCAGAAGATACTGACTTTACCCCCCAGGAGCTGCACCAGATGAAAATTCAGGATAACCAGCTCTTCAGTGTTTCCCCAAAGTCAGGAACACTTCTTCCAGGGCAGGGGAAATCTGTCCAGCTCATACACAGGTGATGACAAGTACCTGTTCGTCAGACCTTCGTGCTGTGTGCCAGAGCAACACATGCCATAGTCCCCTGAGTTTCCATGCTAGATTTTCCTTCCCCTTCACATGTTCCTCAGCAGAGGCTGGCCAGGTACAAATCTCCTGAGCACGTCCAATTTCTGGACCCCACAGAGCTTGTATTCCTCAGGAGAATGTTTTAATGTCCTTTA
The DNA here is from genome assembly GCA_013398015.1 of Oreocharis arfaki. Lineage (NCBI taxonomy): Eukaryota > Metazoa > Chordata > Aves > Passeriformes > Paramythiidae > Oreocharis > Oreocharis arfaki. The sequence goes on from VZRR01006117.1 coordinate 53,137, forward strand.
ACACTGCAGTGCAAAAGGCATTTAGTGTGACATGCTGGGGACACTGGTCTGCCTTGACCTGACAGTTGAGGAGATGAACAAGATGCTGCATTTGCTGTGCTTTTGGTTATGTAGCGATATTCTTATTTTTGTCATCAGCTAGAGCTGCTAGCCCTTGTCTGCCTTCAGAAGGTATGAAGAAAGCTGAAATGAGAAGTACTGGCATTTTGTTGGCCTAGAAACTTGGGTCCCTAAATAGGTGTATGACTAAAATCAACATGGTATCACTCATTGCCACCCAAACACAACTGGATTCCACTCCACCTCCCAGGGGCCCTTATGCAACAGTGACTCTTTAGCTGGGAAGTGAATTGTCTCTAATGTTCGGTGTGACTCTGACTCTGTCATCCTGGGCACGAGGTCGATTTCCACTGTTTTCCTCTCTCTCCTCTTTCACTGCTAGACATGATTTCGTTGGCACTGATCGCCTCCCTGTCCTGCTGAAGATTTCCTATGGCCATGAGGTTCTGGTAAGATAGCAGGTGTCACTTCCTTCCATTTGCAGAACAGCAGGTAGGAACTGAATCAAGAGGTGTTCTCCCCAGAAGCTGCATAACATACAGGGGGCTGTGGCCTTCCCCTGGAATTTGCACTAGCCAGCCAGTAACAGAGGGCCAAGCAGAGGCATAAAAACCAATGTTCTGACGAACTTGTGGTTCCAGGGCAGTGTGATATGGGCAATGCACTGGCAGAATGGTCCTTGGATGTTGCATCTGCTGGGTTTCTCAGCAAGAGGACTATTATTTATTTATTATTAACCTTTGTGTTTTATTAGTGGTGTTAGTGCAGAATTGCTTCTTGCTTCAAGACAACTCCAAGTCCAAAACAGCCTTCCCAGGTTTTACAGTCCCTGTGTATTTTTCACACTCTGGTGTAACTCACGGTCAGGATCCCTGTGCATGCTTGCCCTCACTCCATCTGCCTCACTGTGAGTTGTTCCATGCAGTGTTCCTGGAGTTCAGATCTGCAGCCCATCCTGCTTCTCTCATATGCAGCTTTCCTGAATCTGTCCATCTCATCAACTCTCTATACTCTTCAACCCCCACTAGAATGTGCTTTTCTCCAAATATACCACCTGTTGTGATGGTAGTTTGGGAATGCACAGGGTGGCAGAGCATCTTCCATCTCTGGGGGTTGTGGGGTCAGCAGCCCAGAAGGTACTCCCTGCGTTGCTGGTTGGCTGCAGCCTTTGTCCACCCACTTATTTCTCCTACCAATGGTGGAGGAGATTCTTTCTCATTCTTCCTGCTTCGCTGCTTTCTAAAGCATCCCAGAGCTGATGTGTGGTGTGTTTTCCCTGAGCATTTCCTCAGGCTTGGAACTAATTTCTCTCTCTCCCCCTCTCTCAAACTGTCAGTTAGAGTCAAAGTCACCTTGTGCTCTGCCAGGCACCACTCATGCCCAGCTGAGCCTTCCTGTCTGTCTCTGAAGTTTCCTGTGAGACCATTGTGTTCAGACATCTCTTTTATTTTTCTTTTCTTTCAGGACTGTTGTCAGCTGAAAATCCAACCCTTTCACCAAGCTGTTCAAACAGTGGCTTAACTGTGCCTTCCCTCAAAGCCCTTGGACTGGCTCCCTGTGCTCTGCCTGTCTGGCACAATCCTGAGAGTGGCTGTGAGCCTTTCACCAGCTGGCCACTGAGGGAAGAGGCTTTGGAGCACCAGAAACCTATAGGGTGTACATCCTCTCTTGCCATATAGCCACGGGTTTTGGTGGCTACCAAAGGCCACCACCCTCTGTCATGCTGTTACTGCAGAAGGGACTGGAAAAGCATGGGGATGAAAAGATCCCTTGGTGCATTTGAGCTTTGGCAATAGGAGCTGTAGAAGCCAGTCCAGAGACATGGAGCAGTGCAGGTGGTTGCAACCTGCAGAGATGCAGTGCCAGTACTGAACTGCTGATCTCGAAAAGTAAGAGTGGGAGATGCTTCTGCAAAGAGGGCAGCTGAGGGACTGAACACAGTGTGCCTTCTTTCCTTGCAGTCATGGCATGAAGTGCACAGAGTTTCCAGCCCCTGTGGCAGAAACAGCTCTAAGTGTGCTCACATTCCAGGGTTGAGCAAGTCCTCACCTGTGATTCTGGTGAAATGTGCAGAACATATGCTAACCTTAAGGGAAGCAAATACTGTAATGTCATCCCAAAAGTTAGGCTTTGGAAATTTCAGAAATCAACAATAAACAGAGGAGGAGACCATTAGGCTCGGGTATTGTTTGGTTGCTCTGCCAGATTCCAAATTACTTGGCTTCAGAGCAGTGATGTTAGCCACTTGCAAGCCATTGCCTGTTTTTTAATTTGGGTTTAAATTCACATCTGTGATGACTCTACCTACATGGATAGATTTTGACCTCCTGCTCCTCTCTTTCCCCAACAGAGCCTGTCTACCTCATTTTCAGGAGAAGCGCCTTCTCTGTTATTTCTTTGCCATTCAGTGGCCAATTTTTAGTCCTCTGATGACTTATAGATACTCTGAAGGACCCAAACTAATTTGTCATTTGCAGTTTCTTCTGGCTGTAGGAGGAGACATCTGTGGAACGCGTGTGTTACCCAATTCCTTGTGCAGTAGGGAAACAAGGCCTCCCACTGCCTAATACTTTCATGTGTTGTCGTTTGCCTCTTCACCTCTAAGACTGCTTATTCTCAGAGCTTTGGGATCATTTGGCCAGGCAGATCATTTGCAGCCCCCAGCAGTTTTAGTAGTAAAAGCCCAGCCAGCTGCATGTGTTGCAGGATGAGGTAGGCTGGTTCGCAGAACTCCCTGGAGAGAAGGGCTGAATCCCAAGGAGAATCCCTGAGCACACAGGTTTTATAAACTGCAAGTGTTTGAACTTCATAGCTGCTAGTTGGATATTGTGAGATGTTATCACCTGCAGCATGTGTTCTCCAGGCAGCTCTCCTCCCTGGGGAATCTGGCATCCCCTGGCACCCCTCTTATGCTCTTAAGTCTTCCCTGTGGGATGAAGTCTATGCACTCCAGAAGGAGAATTGACTGTAGCAGGTCTTCGCTTTTGTCCATTTGTCTCTCTTTAACTGATAATCCTCTAAATGTCATATCCTGTGTCAAATGGAAACTGATGACAGCTTTTCCTCAGCGGTTCTGGTCGGTTGGAATGCAAGGTGGCTTTTTGACTGAAGTTATATAAATGTGTGTTTCACTCTCAAAGCTCAGGGAGATTCCTATCCCTTTTTCCCTTGAAGTTTGAAAGCAAAGCTTTTGTCTTCCTCCTACTTTCACTTCATCTGGCAAGCTGTGATTCTCAGGAGGCTGAATGCTCATGTAGTGCTTTGAAAAGATCCCATGTGGGACCTTGCTAACATTGTATTTCTTTCTCCCTCCTAATTTTGCTTATAGATCTGAACTGGAATGGGTTTTTTAAAAGGAGTTGTCATTCTCTGCTCTTTTAAAAGCAGCTGATACAGTATCTCCTGCAGGTGTCTATCTTTGCAAGCATTCTCTCTGTCTTTTACACTTGCATTTGAAAAATAGCCATGCTTCAGGCTTAACTTACTGTGAATTGCAGCAACTTAGCTCCCATTGGCCCATGCAGAGACATTACTTACTAGGTGACTGCTTTGCAGCCTCTACCCCAAAGCAGACAGCTCAGGGGTACTTCAGGATGATCCTGCAGAAGATAGTGCATCATCAGTGCATCTTCAGCCTGACTGCGGTTTTCTCAAACTTCAAGAACCTGTGTGAATGCAAAATCCTTTCTATGAAATAGCTCTGTAAATCTCTCCACTTTGCTTGGAGTGCCTGGCAGCTGCTTTGCTAACAGGATACTGCGGATCATGAGTTGACCACCTAAAGTTCAGCTGGGATCTTCTTGCTTTTGGACTTGCTTCTAGCTTTTGGTCTGTTAGACACGTTCTTGGAGCACTCTAGAGGACATCCAGATGGTCCTTTCCAAGAGGAGGCCATTACTTACCTAAATACTGTCTTTCCAAAGTATTTGACTGTGACAGCTGCACACTCTCCTATGTACAGTCCAGACACTTTCATTCATGGAGAATTTCCACCATACACTTGCACAGAGAAGCACTGATACTGATGCCTGGCATAGCAGAGAGAAAAGTACAGTCTTTCTGATACAAGAAGAGAACCTTTCAGGGAAAATCTTGAGTAGGTTCTCCATCTCCTTGATTTTTTTCTTAGGACACACTATCCTGGTATTACCAATTTAAGTCTGTAACTGTGTGGCCTTCAGCTTGCAAAGTACTTCAGAGTCCTTGTGCAGTTGTTAGTGATGGGACCGAGGCCCTGTGAGAAAGTGACTGCATTTCTTTCCACTGTAGCTGACCTTCAGCGGTGTGACAGTGGAACACAACCAGCCGTACATTCATTTTGCATCCAGCAAGCACAGCTTTACACCCATTGCTATTGGACTCTCCCACCCCCCCATACAGGTGAGCATCTTGGAGCCAAACCCAGCAGCAAGTGTAGGGAAGGAGCTAGTACTACTGTATCCCAAGGACAGGCAGTGGCCGAGGCAATTCTCAGGAAATGGAATGGCCTCCACAGCAAAGCTTCACAGGAGAGCTTTGAAGATAGTTCTAGGCAGAGTTTGGAAATAGTGGCTGGGATGGCAGCAGGGAAGGTACTTCTCACCATCTCCAGTTTGACGAGATTTGGTGTTCACTCTGATCAGAATGCTTATGAGGCGTGTTGGGCTGTTCACTTATTCTCTTGCATTGGATCTGTATAGTCACTTGCCTAGCTGTTCCAAGTACTCTGGAAATAAATCCTAATTAGATTTTAGTAAATTAATTTAACTTCCTTAAATACTTATTCAGCAAAAAGGCAGCTTTGATTCTGTTCTGTGTAATTTACTTGGGAAATGAACAAGTCTGAATTGAATTAAGATCACTTTAATACAAGTGGTTTTGCATTTTAAGTAATCTGCTTTACAGTGATCCCTTTAGCTAATTTGTGTTAATTTTCCCCTAGTATGAATTGGCAGGGCACCATTTGGAGAGGCACTTTGGTTATCAATGTACATGTGTGGTGATAAACCTTCAGCACAGCTGCCTATTAGAGCCTCGGTGTTAAATCTTGACACTATGAGGTCCCCTCATTCTTAGGAGATAAGCTGATTAATTAAATATTAATTCTTATCAGCATCCTCTGGGGCAGTATTAACTAGTTTGACTTGTACCTGGTATAATAAGCACTGCTCTTTCTGACTCCAGATTTATAAACTGTACAATGGTGGCTCCATACCTGTGACATTTGAGGTTCAGTTGGACAGCATTGCGAAGTTACGAGAGGAGAATTTTCAGCATCCTGTGTTTGTCTGCCTAACTCCTAAAGGAGAAATCCTCCCTGGTGAAACAGGCCACACTGAGTGGATCTTCTCACCACTGGAAAATAAAACATACTCGGTAAGACCCTCCTCATGACTGAAAGACTCTGTTGTTGACCTAAAATTCTTTAGGTTTCTTACTGATGGTCAGTCCCTGTCATGCTACAGCTGAACTGAGCTCTATTCCTCCAAGAAACAAAGCGTCTTGAGAGCAAATGAGTGGTGGGCTGGTCTGGCAATGGAGCAGATAAATTTGCTGTCTCATAAATTTTTTCTTCCCAAGAAGAGGTATCTTCCACAACCAGAGTCATCCCAGTATATATTTTTCAAGGATCAAACAGTAACTGGGGATATCAATAGTATCTGTTCAGATTTGTGGTAAATTGTTGGCCTCCAAAAATTCCCACCAAAGAGCCTGAAGTCGGTGTCTTCTATCGTTGCAGTGTATGGTGCTGCAAACCTTTGGAAATAGCCTTCCCAAAGAGTTCTGTCCTGGGCTGCGGCAGGCAGGGCCAGGGCTGGAGCTACTTACTGGTCTAGTCTGTGGTGAATGCATGGAAAAATAAATAAATTTAATTTTAAAACTCCAACCTTTGCTCCAGAAGGAAGTCTCTGTCCATCTCATACTATAACTGGCTAGTTGACTACTTAACCAGCTTTCCTGGGCTAGCAGGAAAAGCCAAGGCCTGAAAGAGCAAATAAGACTTGATTTGTCTTTATCCATGTATGGGCTGTATTTAGACCAGTCCATTAGCAGGTATGCTAGCTTATTGCACATCTCTCCCAAATATGACTCTGGACTTAAAACTTTTATTTTGTCCAAGGCAGGTTGATGTTCCCATCCACATCCTGGAGAGTGAGTCGACCACAATCACTTTCCAGGGACTAGGCTGCAATCCAAATCTTCTACAAGAGGCTGCTGCATCCAGACAATTTTTTTCTTCTGCAGCCTTTCCAAGTTCTGCCAAGCTAATTGTGCCTGGACAGGTAAGTCCAGGTGTGGGATATGAGCAATGTGATCAGTCCAGAAATGTGTGAGAGAGACTGAAATATACAAGTGGCTCCATCTTGCAGTAGCCTGTGTTGCAGGACAGTTCATTTGCCATGAGATAGAATAAGATATTTCCCTTCCAGCAGGTGATCTAGAGCTTAACTCATGGAAGCTGAAAGGTGTCTTCCTTCCATCTTGTCACTTCCATAGCCATTAGAACAAAAATGAGTTTAGGGTTTGTTCGTGTACTGATTTTTATCTTAGAAGTTACCTCCCATCACAGCTGCCTTTCTCATGTGCAGCTACAACACCTTTCTCTTTGCTAAATCATTCTCAAAAAGGCCATTATACTCCTGACATACCCTGTCAGAGCTTGGCTGCCACCATTTCCCAGCCAAACTCAGATAATTCATAACCTGAATGCTGACTGCAGGATGGTCACCTATTCAGGCACGTGCGGAAGAATGCACTTGTTTGACCTGCCGCTGGCTCAGTAGGAGCTTGTCTGGCCTGGCTAGAGCTGGCCTGCCAGCCTGGACATTCTGTTGTTAAACTCACCCACAGATCCAGGCACAGTGAATGAGGGTTGCACAGCAGCAGAGGCATTCTCCTGGCAGGTAAAGATTCATCCTGTGTGACATCCGCATGCCTTCCTTGGAGCCAGCCACAGCTCCTTTGTGCTCTTTGGCTTCCAGCAGGGTGATTCTATTCCTGAGAACAGCAAAGACAAGATGATTGAAAACTGCCTCAGTCTGACAATGAAGATGGCATTCTGCAAGGCTCTGTTGTCTGAAATCAAGTTTCTTTCTCTAATGATTGCTGTACTTAATTAGAGATTCCACTGTGCCTGGAGAATGGGACAAACTAGTAGCATACTAGTAGCAAGGTGTATTAGGGATCAATTTCCCAAAACTCAGTCAGGTTGATAGGGATTTTGCACAAGCATACACCTCATGTTTCTCAACTGAAGTAGGAAAAGGCCTGGACTGCAAGTGCTGCAGAGAGAATCGGGGTGTTACTGGTCCTCTGTGCTCCTGAGATCCTCTCCTGTCCAACACCAGTGTTATGTCTTATTCATTGCTCACTCAATCACACTGCAACAGAGCTGGCCTTTTGAGGTAAAGTCATTGTAACCAGAGCAAAAATTAGACAATTGTTACACTCCCTCAAGTTGTTATAGTAAAGATACCTGGTTAATATTACCTGTGAATTGCTGGATAACTTAGACATGACTGTATGACTGCCCTTCCCCAATGGCTAGATCCCATCTTCCTTCCCTGCTGTTCCGTCTGGTTTCTCCTTGCTTTGTGCAGGCAGCCACCTTGTCCCATCACAGGATTTCCTTTGGAGATATCCCAGACTGCACCAAAGCTGTTGGAGTTGTCTTTCTAAACAACATCTTGAAGAGCAAGGCAGTTGTGTTTGCCTGGCAGATAAGCTGCTGTAGACAAAAGGTGAGTCCTCTTTGATCTACAGCCTTCCTGCCCATCTCTATCGTGGCGTGAAAGGACCTTACAACTCCATTTTCAACAGGACACTCAGTTCTAGGGAATTGGCCTTCTACTAGATGATGAAAGAAAAAGTGAAGGCAAGGGTTAGGACAGGGGGAATGACAGGAATTCAGAAGGGAAATCTGAAGACTTTGGTGAGGTTACATGAAGCTGGAACTACAGAATGCGATAACAAACCTCAGGACTCTGTCCACCAGCAAAGGCCATGTGTGTTCTTAGAATATATCAACTTGCATCTCTCTCATGCCACATACCTCTGAGAAGGACAGTTGTGTTTCCTGCAAAGAGAAAGCACACAGGAAGGTCCCAGAACAGCTCTGGGGGGTTTTCCATTGTTTTTTTTTTTTGTTTTGTTCTCCTCCCCTCACCCCTAGGCCCAGGCGTTGGAGATTGCCCCGAAGTCAGGGGTTATGCAGCCTGGAGAGAGTACCCCCTGCTTCATCACCCTGCTACCTACAAAGAATCCCTTGTTCTGCCAAATAAATCTGGTGTGTAAGGTGAGACCCAAGAGGTACCTGTGTATTACCATGACCTGGCCGTGTTATTGTGGTTCCCAAATGGCTGACCCCAGCAGTCAGCTGCCTGCTGCTTCCAGCTAAAGGAATCCTTCTTTGATACACACTTCTCATTCCTGAAGACACTTAGCTTCATCCTTCCTGATGCTTTCAAGTGTCTTTCTGTCTGTGTGGCTCACTAGATGAAATGTAGTTGTGCAATGTATGGCTTTGTGAGGGGAGCCCAGCTGCTAGAAGTGCTGGTTTGAATGGGAACAGCTTTCAGTGGGTGCCAAAGACTTGGTATCTGTAAAAGACAAGTCTTGCTGCTTTAATATTACTGGGGGCACAGACTAACAGTAGTGTCCCCCTCGACACCTTCCAAGTTTTCTTTGGCAAAAGAGTGTATCTTCTCCATCTGAGTCTTAAAATACCACTGTTTTTTCCTCTTTCTGCCACTGGAATACGTGGAGAGCAAGTGGGTTTCTTCTGAAGGGGAAAAACAGGCATGGACTTGAACCAGAGACTGTTATTTGCAACTCTTTTCTAGCTCTGCTCCCTTCAGTTATGGTTTGCTTCACAGGTGTACATCCAGGAGTCCCTGATTCAGTATGAGAGGGACCTGCACAAGTGGGAAGAGGAGAAGGAACGGCAGGCTGTGGAATTTACCATCACAGAGAAGGACCTTGGGACTAAGAAGAAGCTAACATCACCTTCAGTGGTAAGAGCTCTCAAAACCCTGCACCAGCTTAGCTTGGCTCAAGAAACAGCCACCAGTGTTGACAAGAAGCATTCTTTAGGAAAACCTAGGCAAGCTGTTAAGAGGACATGAGGCTCTGATCTGTTAAAGACCTCAAAGCTGATCTGTAGTTAGTGGAAAATGAGATCTTGTTTTCTGGCCAAGAATCATCTTACAGACTCTGAAATTGCTAGTGACCATCTGAAATTTGGAAGTGCATGAGAAGCCTTTGGAAAAACAAAGCCAGTGGCTAAAAATCCAATGGTTGGATTTTTAACCATGAATAAACACTGGAGAGAAATGTGTAGCTAGCAGTAAGAATGTGGCCTGAGTGAAGAATGGAGGATGAGATCATTGACTCTCAGCTGGCACAAAGTTTAAAAAAATCCTAAATTCTTATTCTGCTCCATATCTTTCCTACATGATAATTCCTCTTCCTTTTTTTGATTGTTTTCTTTTAAAAAATATTTTATTTTATTTTTCAGAGGTTATCAGATTCTGCTGAAACAGAAAATCTTCCTGAATCCTCAGCTGTGTTCAGGAAATACAAGGTAATTCTGGCCTGTCTCACTCGTGGAAGAATCAAATGGACTGCTTTAGAAAAGAGTCAGATGCTGGATATCACAGTGTGGGAGTCTGGACAGAGAGCACAGCAGGATTTGTAGCTTCAAGGCTTTGGGAGACAGACTGTTTGGAGGAGCCAGAAGAATCAGACTGTCTGGCTGTGTTCTGTGGCCAGTAACTTTCCAGCTGAGGTGAATGGGAACTGAAATTGGCATCAAATGTGCACCCATGACTGGAGAAAGGGGGAAAGGTTTCAAATAAGCAGAAAAGATGCGCACAGACAGGGCAATTGGTACCTGTACTGCTTTCATTCTGGGGCCACAATGGAACGTGTGCCACAGCAGAAAGCAGCAGGACCCTGGCAGAACGTCGTGCAGACTTTGCCCTCACCTCTAGAAGAGCTGTGCTCTGTTTCTCAGAAGAAGCTGCAGGCAGGAACTGCCTTAGTTTAAATGCACAGAAAGCTTTAAAGCTCAGTTTGCCTGGTTCACCTCAGTTTCCACTCAAATGCACAAGTGTATGCACTGCTGTAAGACAGCTTTTCCAGCAGCAGTGGGAAGGTGTGAAACAAGGTCCCAGTGAGTGCTCTGGAGAACTACCTGGGCCCAAAGGAAGAGCCAGCAGTGCCTATAGCCATCAGCTGGATGTGCTGTGGGAATGACAGGGCTCATGGAAGACCAGCTAACCCAAGATGTGGGAAGATTTAAGGGAGCTGAGGGGAGGCTGGGCCTGAGAGGATTGAGGCAACAAGGAGATGCAGCTTATTATCTCAGGAATGCCACTGCAGTGAGGCTGTAGCAGTGCTCCTGAGACCCTGTGGAGTGCCTTTGCATGCCCTGCACTGTTCTGTGTGAAGGAATCAGCTCAGGGCAACTCCATCTTGGACTGTTTGCCCTGTGCTGTTTGGTGTGATCAGTGATGCAGGTCAAGGCATTCACTAGATGAGCCTAAGGATGGCTGCAGAAAGGTAAAAACAGTTTCATTTAGTCCAGTGGGGTTTCAATCTCTGGTGATAATTTGGAGCCTGCTGTGTCTGTGTAAGGAGCAGTGAAGGCCCTTGGCCTCATTCCCAGAGGCAGGATAGCTATGTCTCAAAGATCATTGAAGTCCTGTGATGCCTGAGGGCTTCTCCAGCTCTGAGTGGTGTCCTTCTGGCCCAGGCTTTCTAGCTACTGCCCTAAGAAACTTCCCCCAACCTGACTCCTGGTAATGCAACTCCATGATGGCCCATGTAGTGTGGCTGGAGTCAGTTCCTGGTTTCCCTTCAGGTTTTGTGGAGGACAGCTTCCCTATGCATTCCATCCATGTATATCACTTCTCCTGCAGCACTGCTGGTGTGCTTGCAAGAACTTCCACAGTGATGAATTGGAGTACAACAGCCCCAAGTGCCTTAGGGAGACCCTGAAGCCCTGTTGATACTTGGAGCTGGCACACTGGGCAGTGAGAAGGGAAGAGACCTGATTTCCACTATGGCTGCTCACACCTGTTATCAGTACTGCGGTGCTAAGATCATTTTGACACCCAGGGTCTGGTGGCTCTGGTCGCTGGGCTTTCACTTCTCATGCCTGTGCTCAAACCTACATCAGCCTACTTGTGGCCAAAGGACCAACTCTATGCGTGCCATTTCTTTCTCTCCAACAGACATTACCTCCTATTAAAAGCCGCTCTACACCCAGTCAGCCACCTGGACACCTTGAGAGGGGGCTGCTGTTGGGCAAAGATGCCAGCCAGGTGTGGGTCAAACCAGAGCCTCCCAAGCCCTTTATCTTACACCTTGATGTGTCAGCCAGGTCCTACAATATTGAGGAGTTTCTCAGCAACTTCGCCTTGGATTTTCCCAAATACTTCTTGTCCCGGTAAGATATAGAGTTTTTTGGATTGGCATCTTCATCTGAGCCAGGGCTGCCCGTGCTCTGAGATGCACTGAACTTGGCACTCTGCTCCTCTCCAGTGCCTCAGAATTAGGTAAGAGGTGTCTTGCTTTCCCCAGCATTCCCTGACATGACCTGTTTCTCTCCCCACCTCAACTGTCAGAGCTCAGTGTTCCTCTTTTATGACAGTGTCCTGGCTCCTGCCACAAATATGACAGCTCCCGCTCTTGCCCTGCTTGCCTGCACTGCTTGCCTGAAGTGCTGCTGCAGTGCCAGGAGGGTGCAGGTCTCTGATAGTTTGGTTCAGTAGTGCTGCCACTGATGGAACAAATCCTCCTTTCCCAGCCCTTTCAGCGCCCAGCCCTCAGAGAGTGAATCTGTGGACGGAAACGGGTACAGAAACGGGACGGATGTGGAGCCCAAATGGCTGTCCCTGGCTGCTGCTTCAAAAGCGGAGCTGGAGGTGGTGACTGACTTACTCACAGGTGTCATCAGGTGCGTGCCCCTTCAGCCTCACCTGGTTTGGAGCCCCTTTCCTCCAGAAAATGCATGCAGCATGGCCAGCCCTCTGCTAATCCTAGAGGAATCTGTGCGCTCTTGTTGCCAGAATGGGGGATCCACCTGCCAAAGGCTGTCCTGGGGACTATGAGCTCAGGGAACCTGGAGTGACAGCCAAGGCAGGGGCTTCCTCCCCAGCCAGGGGCTGAGCCCATCTCTCCAGACTTCCCAGGAACCAGGGAACTGTACCTGTTGTGATCTTGGAAACAGGCTGTGTTGGGGTATATCTGTTTAGTTTGTGAGCTGCACAGGTATAAAGAACCAGCACTGGGGAAGCAGATATAGTTTCACTGGCTCAAGCCCTCTTGCTGCCTCCCTTAGGCCCAGAAGCAAGAAGGCACAAACTAAACACTGACATCAGTCAGTGGTTTCCTCTGATTTGTGGTGTCTTGTAATAATCCTCTGGGTCATACAGATAGCTGATTTGCTGGAACTCATCCTTTATTTTCCTCTTCCTAGAAGCCTCTTGGAGAACGTTCACTTCCAGAAGTCAGTGAGAAAAATCCAAGATGAGCCTATTCCATATTTCTCCCAGTTCCAGTCTGCAAAATCAGAAGAGCTAAAGGACAGTAAACAGGGCTCCATGATCCCACCTGGGGTCTCTGCTTCAACAGATCTTGACTTTGAGAAGGATGGAGAGTGGAAGAAAATGAGTCAGGAAACCTCTCTCAGTGATTTGCTGGAGTCTTGCGAGGTTTTTCACCATACGTGGTTGAGTGAAAAGGAGATAATAAACAGGTGAGGAAGAGCTCACACATAAAAGCCAAGAGCTGCACAGTCAGGAGAGCCATGGCAGCACACTGCCTGGCCAGAAATCCATTTCTCCTTCAGCCCTGCAGCATTTCTGCTGGTGTGTTCTGTGTTGTCTGGGTGGAAGTCAGTGCTAGCCCACCTAGCCACCCTCTCCCGAATGTGGTTTGTGGGGAGAGGTTTGCTGTGCCTGGGGTTGAGCCATGGGCAGTGCCAGGATGCTGGTAGTGAATGAGGTCTGCTTTACTCTCAGGCAGTCCAGGCCATATTAGACATTAGGGTGCAGTACGTGCTTACCTTACCTTTTGTTTTCACTGCAGTATTTCACCACCTTGCCATGGCTGTGGCTTCTCCCTTGTACACTGCTACAAGCATATCCCCTAATAGCAGCTACAGCAGAGCTTGGAGGGAGAAACCAGTAAAACTATAGTCACCCAGCTCTGTCTAAGCCCAGGGCCTGACACCAGCTGGTGACAGTTCTGGTACAAGGGTCAGCAACCTATTGCTCAAGCCTTTGGTTCATTGGTCTCAGTGTGTAAGAAACAGTGTGTACTCCACTGCTGTGCCTGATGATTCCTGGCGGGAGTCACGGCAAGCAGCCTACCTTATCTGCTTTCTGATAGCTGTCCTCTGCTGTACTTCTGTCCTTCTAGGCAGCCAGCTGTTGGGAACCTTGTGGAGCAGATGCTGGAAAACACACTGCAGAATATCCTGACTGAAGCCAGCCGTGGGGAGGTGGTGCTGACAGCCCAGCCCATGGTCATTGCTTTACCCCCCAACTCTTCCCGAAGGTAGCAGAGTGTATCTGTGCTCTGGTGGGGGACAGGACCTGTCCTTAACATGTCAGGCCAAAGCACAGCCCATTTTCTAGACCATGTGGGTTAGCTGCATCCCTGCCTATCAATGCCAAGGCTGCCTGTGCAAAAAGGAGACTCCACTCCCAAAGTCTGCCCCCTCTTGGCTTGTCCTGAGCCTCAGAGCAGAGGTGGTAACAGTACAGCCTTTCTGTGGGCCTGAGACCCTCATGTGGCTCTGGGATAGGGCCCTATGGGTGAACAGCTGGCCTGAGGCACTGGAGAACCTAGCACAAGGATGGTCTTTTGGGAAAAGGGGTCAAGGAGTAGGCCTCTGACAGTAGAAAGAGAGCAAAGCTCTTGTTTTCCAAGGTGGTGTGGGATCTAGTTAGATTGAGGGAATAGCTACTGGTGGGCGAAGTAGATTTGGAGCTGAGCTAAAAGCATGAGGGTTTACCCTAGCTTGGGCAGGAGTGCAGAGAGATGGGATTGAGGGTTAATGGAAGAGGGTTGTTGGATGTAGATGTCATCTCCAGAGCTGCTGTCTCTTCTTCAGAATCACCAATCCGGCACCCCCGCCCTCCAGAGCATAGCTGCTGGGTACTGTGCTGCTTAAACTCTTCAAGCACATCAGCTTTCTCCATTCTTCATCCTTGTGAAGTCCAGAGCAACTCAGACCCTCCCACACCATGACCTTAGCTCAGCATGCTGGCTTTCTCTGAGGTATACCCTGATTGTGTTCTCCGTACCGGTTTGAATCCTCTGACAACTCCACAGCAGGGTTCATGAGATCTCTCCTTTCTGTGGCTGGCCACATCATCAGAGAAGAACTCTATGCTACACGGAGCACATGGACAACCACTGTGACAATTCTCACTACCCTCAGTCTGTACCAGCTGAGAGGAGTGGAATCTGCTTTGAAATGTAGCTGAGGAAGGACTGACAGCTGGGCAATGGGGTGATAACATCAGTAGGATGCAGGTACTGAATCCTCCTCCCCTCCTTGCTCCAGTAGCAGCTGCAGGTTCCCCTTACAGTGACCAGCCCGAGGGGGCAGCTGCAGCACCATCAGCACATGCAGGCAACCCAATAAAAGCGACTTGACCTTCAGACACTGACACCATGTGTAACATACGTAACTATTGCGTCTGGGTTTGTGAGCCCTGGACAAGGACTCACAAGAATTTTTGAACTGTAAGGCTGTCATCTGGAGAAGGGGATCCTCTGAGTCTTGGCCTGGCCTGGGGAGTCCGTCAGGCTGCGAGAGGTGTCGCAATGAAGGAGCGGATTTGTCACAGCCGGGAGGTGGCAGTGTGAGTTGTGAGAAATCCCAGTGGCCAGCACAGAACATGCTGGTGCTGGGTCGCAGCTGCTGCTCTCAGGCAGGAGCTGCAGGATGGCTATGCCAGGCAGTGGGGCTGCGTTTGCAGCATCTGCCCTGTTCTGAAGTTACTGCTATGGGCTCTGCAACACGGGGCTCCTGCAGCCACCCAGCTCTGGTGAGGATGCAGCTCTGGTGTCCTGCTCCAAGCCCTCATGCCTTGTTTCCCAGTGCCAGGACCCAGCCAAGACCACAGCTGCATCTTCTTCCCTCGCATCCTAAGAGAAGACTGTGCACAAGGCACTGTGGAGGGCTCTTGCCCTGCTCAGCAGAGGGCAGTTGCCTGCTGTGCCTGGGGTACTGCTGCTCACCCAGCTTCACCCCCCCACTCCTCTCGGTGCATATGTAACCATTACTGAGCCCCAGGGCCGAACTGTTCCTGTTGTCAGAGACACAGCAGAGGCACTGCCAGCTCCTGAACTCAGCCTGAGTGCCTTGGGCCTTCACGCGGGACCTGGATCCTTCTCATGACAAGTGCAAACCCTCTCCTCCCTTCCCAATACTCTGGGTGCCAGGTCTCTTACGTCACAGCAGACTTTCTCTGGGCTTTGGCTAGTGCTGAACAGGTAATGCAGAACCACTTCCTTCCTCCACAGCTCAAGGCAGCAGCAGGGCTGGGCTGTTCAGTCCACTTGGAGTGATTCTTCTTGGTCCAGGCTCCTCTCTAGGATGTGCTCGCTGCAGATGCTCTGTAGTCCTGCAACAAAGTTCCCAAATGGATAGCAAAGGCAGGGGCAGAAACCTTAACTATCGCCCTAAAGCAGGTTGAATCCAGCTGCCCAAGGGCAGCCTGGAGCAGTGAAGGCAGTGTCAGTCAGTTTGTCCATCCTCGGACCTGCTGTGTGAGCTAATGCTCTTTAGGCTGCATCACTGCAGCTGCACCATCGCATCCACTACCTGGAGGAGTTAACATGGGAAGTGCTGTGCATTAGTCTGGTGTAACACCCAAAAGCAAATGGAGGGAGCCCGAGTGCCATAACATGTGCAGGGGATTTTTGTTTGTCATTAATGCTCCTGTTCTCCCCACTCTCCTGTGCTCCCAGCCTGGACCTGGAGAAAACAGAACTCACACTGTACTTTCCTGTTGGAGCACTATTAGAGGGAAATTCACTGTTTGATAAGCATCACTCTAGTAGGAGAGATCTTGAGGATGATGCTTTAAACAACAGGTGAGTGAGGGAAACAGATTTGAGAGCTACTTACACCTGTGAGAGAGAAATTTTTCTTCTCTCAGCTCTTTTTAGGGGCTGTGAGATGGTGATGTGTCACCTCTGTTGTAGCTTTTCTCTAGTGCCTGTCAACGAGAACGACTCTGAGTGCACTAAGCAAAGAGAGTAGCAGCTGTCACACACTTTTCTTCTCTTATCCTCATCCTAAAGTATAAATACACCAGCGGCAGCCTCTTTCCCTGCTTAAGGAAATTCCCAATTCCGCTTCTCAGGCTGGGAACTAGACCCTGAGCCTGGTTTTGGAAAATACTTTAATGTGTGACTGAGCCACATCACTGTCCCACTAGCAAAGAGAGACAGCAGCACTCCCAGATAGTGCTGGGGGTGAGCTCTGCACAGCGTGGAGCCTACAGCGCGGATGTTCTCAGCCGAGGGGTTCTCTCTCATTTGGATCTTTGGGGCAATGGTGAGGTGAAGGGAAGGTAGAGATGTGCAGAACTGGCAGGGAGGGCTTTTCCCTTAGCAAGAGGCTTTGTTGGTACCCACTGCTGAGGCCAATGGACTTGTAGGACTGTAGTAGGCCCAGATACACAGCCCATCTCAGCTTCCAAAAGAGGGGAGAAGTCCTGTTTCTGCTAACCACATTTGGGTCTCAGGCAGGAGGAAGTTTGAGCTTGTTGTAGTGTCTCCCAGGGCTGGATTTGGCCCCTGCCCAACACAGCTATGTTTCTAATGCACACCTCTCCGACAGAAATATTGTAGAGACAGGTCCTGCTTCTTCCCACTGGTGTTTGGGTGGTGAAATGGGTGATGTTCCCACCGGGCTGGAGTTGGTAACCAGGCCAGGCTCCCGGCAGGTATCCGGCCAGCACACCAATGGCTGAGCATGAGCTCGGCAAGCTAATGGGACTCCCGCTCTCCTTGGGCAAATTATCGGGAGCGCTCAGTCATCAGGCAGTTAATGCAACACACAACAGGCGCTTTCTTCTTGGCTGTTACTCCTGGCTCCCAGGGAGGGGTGAAATGGCCTTGGGGCAGGTGGGCAACAGAAGCTATCCTGAATCCCATTAAAACATTTAACACCTGCTGAATCGTGCCATTGTCTGAGAGATAAAGGGAAGGGAACAAAGCTGCTCTTGGGCTTCCCTGACAGGGTGTCTGCAAGGCTTTGCTCTCCCATTGCAGCTGTGGAGCCTGAATCTCCTGCAAAACCCTGCTTGGTGGGTCTCTGTGTCCCTGTGGGGAAGGCAGCAGTGCCAGGGGACAAGGAATCAACCATTCCCTTGTTGGAATCAGCCCCTTCTCCCTCTGTACAGCATATGAGGCAGGAACCTGGAAAAGTCCTGCCCTGACCAGCTTGCAGTGTCTGAAGAGCAAAAGCATGAGGGTGATCCTCATGGGATCCTCCCAGGACCCTTGGCAGAGCTGGACAGATCCTTCACCCCTTGCCTCCCATCTCCAAGATACTGGCCTTTGCTGGCTCAGCCGTGTCACTTTGGTGTTTGGGAGTGGGGGCTGTGCTCAGGCCAGGCCAGGGCACCATGCTGGCTCCTGATGGACACAAGAGGTGCTCTGATGTGAGCTGGTCGGTCCTCATGGGACAGTGAGGCAGCACAAGCTGCTGCAAGAGGAGGCTGAGGCTGTCTTTCTAAGGCCAGCCCTACTGAGAGCTTGGTCCCAGCACTGCCCACCTGCCCGACAGGGAAGGCCACAAGCTGGTAGATGCTGCCCCAGAGATGCCAGGGCAGGTGGAAGACATTCCCCAGGGTAGCAGTGCAGTGCAGGGAACACTACAAGCTCGAGGGACCTGCTTTTCTCCTATTTTCTGTAAAGCAGCCCTGCAAGGACAGTATTTGCTGCTATTTGGTGAGTGGTTGGGCCCTGCCCTTGCAGGAGAGAGACTGGGGTGAAAGAGCATTTCTGACACAGCATATAGGCTTAGGGATATCTGCTGGCACTGCAGCAGCACCTGTGGTATTTGGGGTTTTTTGCTTCTCCAGAAAGAGGGGGGGCAGCCGATCAGCCCATGCCAGGAGCTGCAGCTCTGCTATGCTGGTGCGTGCCTGGACAGGGAGAGGTGGGAGTCCTATCCAGTGCATTTCCCATACTAGGAAAGGAGAAATATTCAAGTCCAAGCATCACAGCCTGTACAGCATCAAAAGGAGGGGGAACATCACATTTCTCCTTTGCACCACAACCCAGAGTATTGGTGGTACTGCATTTCCTTTGCTGCCAAAACTACTGAAAAAGAGGACCGGGATGAGCAAGGGCAGGAGGTTGGCATCACTCTAGCTCTTCCCAGTGCCAGGCCTGGGGGACCCCAGCCTGCAGAGGCAGCAGCAGGTGGGAGGGATGGAGCTTGTCTTTCAAACTCCTGGCTCGGAGAGAGTCAAGTCTTCAAGGAAGAAGAGTTGGGTGGCAGCGGCTGCTAAGGGTCTGCCACTATCCACTTACATTTGGGAATCCATTTACTGCAACCTGCAAGTACTCTCCAGCTCTGGAAAGAGCACTGGTGATGGTTTCTAAAGCACACTCAGGACCGGGATTCCTGCAGGTGTACACCGTGGGGGTTAAAGCAGCGTTACCCCTTTCCCCACCCACAAACACACCCATCTACACAAACAAACAGGCCACTGCACTTGCACAAAGGAGCTTCTCCTGCCACCACTGCTGCACTTCATGCTCTGTTATCCAAGGAGCTGTGGGTGCCAGAGTAACCGGGAGAGAGAGCCCAGCTCCTGCCGGCTCTGGCTGAAATCAGCAGAGGGCTGTCAGGGCTGGGCAGTGTGGCTGGGCACTGTAGGAGTGTGTCTAAACTTCTCCCGGCTTCCGTGGGCTCTGCACACTGCTCCCAGAGCCAGCATGGTGGTGTCTGCACCGATTGCCCTGCTGGGCAGTGACACAGCTGGGACATAGGAGTGCTGGGGCTCTGGGATGCAGTGACCCACGGGGAGGCATGTACACATGGCGTGAAACACATCCTGTTCTTGCTGCTGCTTCGTTAGGACAGCTGGCTCCCAGCCCGTGTGGCCATGCTGGGAATGCTCCCAAAGTTTTGTCGAGCTCTGCTTTGCTGCCTAGCTCAGAAGTCTGTGGACTCCTCTAAATGAAGTGTGAGCATTGTCCTGGTGTGCCATGGGGACTTTCAGCATGAGTGGGGGGATTGGGGTGAGAACAAGGAAGTCTTTGCTGTCACTGGCAGTCAGACTGCTTGGGGCAAGCACTAGATTTGCTTTTCTGCCCTGAGACTTCACAGCTCTGAGACCTTTCAGCAGCCCAAAACACTGCAAGAAAGCCACTGCCATCCTAGAGCTGCCCAGGTAGGGTATCCTCACACCTGCTTCCCCGGCCCCCTGCTCTCCCCTCATCTGCTGCAAAGTGAGTGAGGCAGGTGGGTGGAAAAGTGACAGCTGGTGTTGTTCCAGTGCAGGTTAATGAATGTCTCCTCCTCTCCCCCCCACCTCCTCCTCCCCACCACCCCAGCACCCAGGCTCCTGGCTCATATCAGCCCATCAGGCTCCCATTAACAAAGGCAGCCCTGGAGAGTTTGCATAGAGACCTGCTCTGCCTCTAATCTAGGTGGGCTAATCGCCTCCCTTGCCCAGCCTGCCTTCCCTGGGTCAATATTTGCTCTGAGCAAACACAGAGCTGTGACAGGTGTGCTGGGGAGAAGGCTCGCCGCCGCCAGCCCAGCCCTCTCGCCTGTCTCTGCTCAGTCACATCTCTCCGGCCCCCCGATCACCGGCCAGCCAGCGCTATTTTTATCAGGACTATAAAAGCCCCATCCAGCCAGCGTCACCCTCATTTTCTGCTTGCGAGCCAGCGGGGGAAGGCGAAGCCACTCACCTGACAGCTGCCAGCGTGTCACCGGAGCCAGGTGAGCTGCTATAGCCCAGCACACCTTGGCCGGGGTTCTGCCTGCCTGGCTGGGATCGGGGTGCTGGGCATGAAGAACATCCTGGGGGCTTCTCCAGGACAAGTACTGGCAGTCCGGCCGCACCCCCAAACTCCTGGGAAGGAAGGGGATGGGCTCAGGGGACACCGTCCAGCCTGTCCCCTTTCCTTAACTCTTGTCTCTCACCTGTATTTTCCAGTCCTTTCTGTTCCCGTCCCCTCCTCCATTTACTTTTTTCCTTTCTTTCTTCCTTCCTTCCTTCCCTGTTCTCCACCCTGCCGTGCCAGTTTAACCCGCCCCTGCTCTGTTTGGCTTTCCCAGGCAGCAGGTGTCAAGCGTCCACTTTCCGGACTTTACCCCCCAGAGGAGCTGGTTTGGAGCAGCGTGTGCAGCACCGTCTCCCAGCCTGGAAGGACCCAACTCTGGAGGAAGGGTGTGGAAGGGGCTGCTGACAGCCCATGGCAGAGCACCCTTCCAGCCCACACCATCCAAAGCCGGAGCATCTCTGCACTTGCCTGGCGTCGAGCCCCACGTGCAATACCTGACCTGAACGTTTTGTTCGTTCGGCTCGCGTTAGGCAGGTCCAGCCCATCTGCAAGCGCATGGCTGGCGCTCACAGCCGGCACCACCATGGAGGGAGCACACACCTGCTTGCCGCTCCCGCGTGCCAGGATGGAACGTCTGGTCTGTGTGCGGAGCAAAGCGCACAAGGGACACGCACGACATGCGTGTCACCCAAACACACGCATCAGGGAACAGCCAGCGCACACAGGGGTAGCAATCCACACTCAGTATGCATGAGCGCCATGGGGCCTGCACATGGCACTGTGGGACATGGCACCCACATGGCAGTGGTACACATGGCATTTCTGGCACTCAGCTTTGCAGGCTGTGACCTGCCAGACCCATGTCCCTGTGCCCATGGCGTGGCAGGCACATGTAACACGCTAGGCACACACATCCTGCCTGTGTGGCTGATTGCTGCTTGCAGCAGCCTGCTGGGGAAGGGCAGCCTGGCCCTGGCAGCACTGCAGAGCCGTGGCAGGCACAGAGAGCCCTGGCACGGTGCTGGCCCAGGGTGGAGTTTGGCAAGCTCTGCCAAGCACCCAGGTAGGTCTCAATGGTCTGCTGGCACCAAGGCAGCTTTAACTGCTGACAGTGCAGGCAGCAGGTAGGGAGGGCAGGAGCAGGAGAAGGGGCAGGAGCAGGGCAGAGGATGAGGGGTGCCACATCTCGCACACCTCTGCCTTGATTCACTCCCAGCACCTGCACTTCCCAGCCCTTCCAGGGACTGTCTGACTGCCCAGGGCAGGTGTTTCCTGTTGTGCACCCTAAGCCTGCAGGCCAGGTGCGCTGGTGGCAATCCCTCTGCCTGTGCTTGCTGTGGAAAAGTATGGGGGGTGGTGCTGGCGAGCTGGTGGGCCTCTTCCAGAACAGCCCTGCTCACTGTCTGCCCTGCTCTCAAAGCACAAGTGCTTGACCTGAACTCCTGTCCCATTCCATGGCCTGTCCCATCCCTCTCCCCCAGCAGCCAGAGCAGACATTCAGAGCCTGGGGCCGCTCCGAGCACCTGGAGGCTGCAGGGAGTCACGGAGAGCCAGGAGATGGGACAGCAGTGAAACTTCTTTCCTCCCACCTCAGGATATTTTTTGGGAGTGGAAAGATCCCTCACCTCCCTACTGTCTATGCCTGGCTCTGCTGGCCATTTCTCTGTCAGCCCTGAGCTGCTTCTGCCCTGCCCTCAGGCACAGGCACTTCTGTAGCACAGGATCCAGTTCTTGTCCCACCATGCTCAGGGGTGCTCTGAGCTTACAGGTAGATCCTGAGCCCATCTGCGGCCTCTCTGCAAATACTAAAAAGGCTCAGCCCATCCACCCAGTGCAGATGGAGGAGAGGTTGGAGGTGAACTAAGGGACAGGAAGATTCCTGCTGCTTTCCCTCACCCCCATGCAGCTATGCACAGGGCAAAGCTCAGCAGCCCCGGTCCCGGAGCAGGAGAATCCTGTTCCTTCCTCGGGGTGACCCTGCAAGGGGCAGGGATAAGGCACCTCCTAAGCTTCCTGTTTGGGCAGATGCTTTGGGAAGTTTCCAACAGGTGGTGTAGGAAGGGACCAAAATCAAAGAGCATCTCCAGGGCTGCCGTGCTCCCTGCATCCCTCCAGAGCTAAGTGTGCATCCTAGCCTGGGAACAGCCCCCAGATGGTGCAGTGATTGCCCATTGCTGTGGCCATGGGCCCCTTGCGGCGTGTCTCCAGGCTCTGTGTCTCCTGCTACCGATCCTGGCAAAGTTGAAAAGCTGAGAAAGCACAACACATCCCCTGATATGCGCAACCCTCTGCAGCTGCCCTGCTCAGGCTGGGATCAAACAAAACACAATTAATAACTGTGAGCAAAGCCAGACCCTGCTGTCCATGTGCTCCAGTAGCTGCACGTGTGTCCCTGTGGGGGCAGAGCCTGGCAGAGATGGTATCTGGCAGAGCAAGGCTGTGGAGATGCTGCCGTGCCGCCTCCTCTTTCGCTTGGATGCTCCAGAACCTCTGGGCTGTCTTATGCCCTGGCTTAATTGCCCCCCTACCGTCTTCCCAGCCTGCTCTCCCTGCCCCAGCTCTGCCAGCCCAGTGGCACTGGGAAGGTGTGAAACCATTCAAAGACGGGATGACCCCGGGAAGCCACATTGCCCTGAGGCTGTGTTAGCTGGGGAATGGCTCTCTGGCGAGTTAGCACCCGAGGGTGAGCTTCTCCTCACACGAGGCAGAGCCAGAGGCATTAAACACCCACTTCTAAGTGTCAGAGCCAGTGCTGGTACCAAGGGCTGCGCCAGGCTGGCACAGGATGAGGCACAGTGGGGTATTGCTGTCTGTGCTGGGTGGTGCTGTGCCCCAAACCCCAGGCTCTGCATGGCCAGTGGCACGGCTTTGGGGACCTTGGGACCTGGGCTGGGGATTTCCATGGCACAGTTCCGCACCAGGAGGATTTGCATGGAGAGGGCAGGGTGCAGGAGGAGCACTGGGGAGACGCAAGTGCCCAGGTTTGCATTTGCACGTAGGCGTAGTTGCACACAGGTGTGTGTGTGTTCATGCGTGCCTGTGTATTTGCATAGGTGTTTCAAGGTGCAGCAGGCAGGGCAGAGCTGCTGCATCCCTGTCCTGTGCATGCACGTGTGTGTTCTGCTGCTGAGCTGAGCGGGCTGTGCCCCTGCTGTGCTCGCTGCTCTGTTTCCTGGTGTGTGTGCATCGGGCGAAGCTGTGGGTGTGAGCAGAGGTGTGCGCTGCTGCTGGCAGCCTGTGGGGTGCTCAAGTCCTGCCCAGCCCGGATGGGGTGTGCCATCCTGGGGCAGGCACTGCTTCACTTCAGGATGTGGCAGAGGCAGCTGGTCGTCCTTGGCACCTGAGTGCCCTGGAGGGGACCAGCCCACAGGGCTGTGTGGGCACCCCAAGGGCTGAGAACCATGGTGGTGTGAGCACTCCTAGGCCTTGTTTACCCCACCCAGCCTGTCTGGCACATCTCTGCTGTGCCTGGAGAAGGTGCCCAGGCAGAGCAGGAGCTCCCCGCCCCTGAAAGTCAGTCTGTCCCAGCACCACTGTGGGTACCCAGAGAGTTTGCACAAGGAGACAGGCTGCTTGTGTCCCTGGGGATGGGCTAATGTTGGAGGTCAGGGTGCCACTCCAACCTGATCCCAGCCATGGTCAGACCTGGGACAGGGAGCATGGGGACTGTCCTCGCTCTGTGCTGGGGTCCTGCACTCCCCTTGCCAGGCTGTAGTTTCAGATGCTGTCACCAGGCAATGGGGCCATCCCACACATCACCCCCAGATGAACACAACAAGGAGAGGCAGTCTTCAGTCTGCCTGGGCTCTGGGACAAGCTTATCGTATCACTCTTTGTCAGATCGGGTGGAGGGGAGAGGTGGGTCCCAGGCATGGATCTGAATTCTGCTGTGGTAAAACTACAGTTCTGCACACTCCAACCCCTTCCTAGCTGTGGGGAGTATAAGTGACAGCATAGGTACAGCCTGGCATCCTCCCCCCTGCACCCACAGACCACTGGGGTGAGGGGACATGTTTTACAATTGCCCCCCAAAAAATGGCTTTGAACCCCCATGACTGAAAGGGATAAGGGAGAGTCCTGCTGAAGGACTCAAGATGCTGGGGGAAAAAACCCAGAGCTTATACTAGTCCTGCAACTTGGAGCACATCAGCTCCGTCCTCCCATGGGGCCTCCAGGGAAGGGGTGAGCAATGGGGCTCCTCTCTTCCCAGCCACTGGCTCTGGGAAGTGCGTGGGCAGCCTGCCCAAGGGACGGACACTGAGCAGGTTGCCAGGGCCGCTGCTGCTGGCCCAGCTATTGCTGGCTTCAGGAGCCCTGAGGCAGGATGTTCTGTTCCTGTGGCAGTGCCTGGCTCAGCCCCCGCCTGCGCTGACCCTCAGAGCTGCTGGAGGAGGGGACCCGCCACTTCCAACCTTGTCATCTGCCTCCTGCATGAGCATCACCCAGGCTTGGGGTGCCTGCTACTACAGATGTGGCCAACAGGGGAGTGGAGGAGCACTGGGGTGGAGTGGGACATTGGCCTGGTGCCAGCTGACCTGGTATCCCCTGGCTCTGAGGCTGCCAGGGGTTGCCAGCCTTAATCTTGCACTCTGCACCTCCATGACAACACCCTAGGTGCTATAGGTAAAGCTGGGATCTGAGAAGCTGTGCTTGCCCTGTGGTACCCCTCCAAATAAGACACAGTGTTCTGAAGGGGATGCATCAGCAGCTGCACTCAGGCCAGGCCAGGTGTGGGGCAGGACATGCTCCCCTGTCCCCATCACTGCTCCCCTGGAACTGGTCTGTACTGGGCACTCTGTGAGGGCTCTGTGAGCAGGTTTCTCCAGGACACCAGAGCTATGGGGTGCCCTGGAGGTGCCAGGCTGAGGTCACCTGTGCTAACAAGCAGGAGGTCACAGTGGCTGGCATCAGCAGGCTCCTTTCAGGTCAGGATCTGGACCACAGGACCAGATACTGGTTCCTCTGCCCCAGTGCCTGGCATCCCCATCTGGGTAGGGTGTGACAGAGGGGATGCCTCAGGCTGAACGGGACACGCCACCCTGGGTTCCCTTTTGGAGCAGCCTGGCTTGGTTTTGTGCTGCTGTCAGCTCCCTGGCAGGGCTGGGCCAGCCCGGGGAGACAGCAGTTGCCACCTGCTCACACCCGGGCTGTAATCCACAGGCAGGAGCTGAGCAGCTGGCGGAGCCTCCCTGACCTTCAGGTGGGATTAGTCCCCATGGGAACAGTGGGGAGCAGGCAGGTGAGGCCACAGCTCCCCTGGCAGTTCGTGGGGACTGTGCAAGGCTGGCAGAGTTGGGGACTGAGCACACCCCCATGCCGGGGGCAGCCAGAGTTAGATCGTGAATGGGTGGCACAGGGTGAGCCGGTGTCCCTCGGAGTATCCTTGTCCTGGTGGGCTGTTGCAGGTGCAGCTCCAGAGCTGTGGGTGCCACAGGGCACAGTGGGCACCCATAGTGCCGCAAGGAGAGAGTAAGCAGCGTACCTGGGGTGGCCAGGGTGCCAGTAGGGGCAGCAGGTGGGCAGGTCTGGAGGGCAGGTTCCAGTGGGGGCACTGGTGGCTGGCTGAGGGCCACGGGTGCTTGTGGAGAGCTGAGGCTGGGGTGAGGGCTGCTGCGTGGAGCACCATCTCAGCCAGCTGTCTGCAAGACCCAGCTGTGGGTGAGAACGTGTGGGTACCCCTTGTGCTGTGTCCCACTTGCTGTTTCCTCGCTGCATCCCTGCCCTTCCCTAGCTATTGGTGCCAGTACCCCGAGACCAGTCAACACCTTGGTCCCCAGTGGGCTCCTCTCCCACTCACCCCCTAGAGCCATCCTGCCCCGGGGGCAGCAGGAGCTGCAGTTGGTGTGCGCCAAGCCCAGCCTTGGGGAAACCCGAGTGCCCGGGACCTCTCCCGGCGCGGAACAGCTGGCAGCCCACGGTGTGCGTGTGCGCCTGCGTGGGAGCTAATCCCAGCAACATCTGCCGGGCTCTGTGCGATCCCAGGAGTTTCCGGCTGCAGGGATGGGATGGCCGATTGCACAGGGCACGTGTGTGTGGGGCAGCTGGCGTGTGCCAGGACTCCCTGCGCAAGGCAGCGCCTGCGTGACCAGGCTTCTGTGGCAGCTGTGTGCCTGTACACACGTCTCGTGTGGCCAGCAAAGCTTCTGGATGGGACAAGTGGCACTGGGGATCCCAGCAACCCTCTTGGCTCTGGGATCCAGGGACCCAGCAGATGGAAGTAAGGGTTTTGGGTGGGATTAACCAATCCTGGTGATGACATGTTCAGAGCAGCCCCGAAGCACAGATGACTGAGGAGAGAAGGAGAGTGTTTGCATCCTTGTCAAGGAGGATGATTTCCCAGGGAAATGAGGCCAGGGGAGAAAGAGAAGGAAAAAGGGAGCAGTGGGGCTGTGTGGGGGCAATGACACACCACTCCTGATCTAATCAGCCAGACCCTACAAATAAAAGCCACCTGTTTCTGCCCTGGCAGCAGGAAGCCATCCCCAGAACAAACAGAGCACCAGGCAACTGGGAGAAAGACAAACAGGGGCCGGCACCAGCTCCATCTGCTCCTGTTCGGCCCAGCCCCCAGACCTCCAGCCCCCTGCAGTGACAGTCCAGCCCCCAGGAGGGCTGGGGAGAAGGAGAGAGCAGCTAGAGGTCCTTGCAAGGTGTGAGCAGGACTCAGGCCCTGGTGTCAGCCAGATGGACTGCACACAGCTGTGCTGCCCTGGTCAGCTAGCCCAGATGTTCATAACATCAGCAGCTACAGCTGGGTATTGCCACAGACACGGCATCAGCACCAGGATTCCTGGGCAGCACCTGCCTCACCTCTCTCGTGGCGGCCTTTCAGCCTGCTCAGCTGCCCCAGCTGTGCACTGTCCTGGGACCGGTGCCTGCACAAGGCACGGGGTACAACCCCATGGTTGGCATGGTCTGGGTTTGGCATGGAGCACTTGGGTGACCTTGTGCTCCCACTGTGCCCCCGGGCTGCCGGCTGCCGCGCTGTGCCCGGTGGCACTGAGAAACATGATCTGTTTTGCTAGAGCAGGGAACAAGCTGAGCCAGGAGCAACAAGGGGCCCTTATTAAATTAGCCTATGCAGGAGGCCCTGGGTGAGTGCTAACCAGCTCCCACAGCCAGTATTAGCAGCTGCCCTTGAGCAGAGTCACTGCCTGCCCCCGCACCAGCCTCCCTCTGCCCCTGTTCCCAGCTGGGCAGGTGTGGCTGGGGACTGGCAGGTGACCTAGCCACGGGAATGCTGGCTGGTGACAGAGACTGCCCAGAGACGGCCCAGGGAAGACAGGCTGCATCAGCATTCTGGGATGCAGTAGGAGAGGGCTCCTCATGAGTGACCCCACTGATCCGCTGTGCCTTGATGTGGCTGTGGCTCCCATGTGGCTGCCCTGAATGTATGGAGCAGGAGGTGAGACACATCCCAGTGAGTACGGCATGCTGAGAAACGAGGGAGGGACACAGTTTGCGTCTGGGTTTCTCCCCTGCACCATTCCCCTTCCAGTGCTTTTGTCCAAAATGTTGTATGGGGATGACTGAACTGCTTGCACGCTCCTCATGGCACACCACCAGTGCCCCACAGAACCTGTAGCACACCGTACAGTGCCCCACGCACCCCACATGCACATCCCCTAACCGCTTGCAGCACCCTACATATTCAATGGTGCCCCATGCACTGGGGCTCTGTGATACACCCCACAGTGCCCTGCACCTCAGAGCCCCCAACTGCCCTCATGCCTCAAGCCCCTCAAACTAACCAGTGCCCCACACCTCTGTTCACACAGCCCAGGCGAGTGCCAGCCCCGTGGGGGGACCCTGCAGTGCACTGGCTCTGCGTCTTGCCTCACATTCACCAAGGTGATGGCTTCCCTAAACACTGCCCAGACCTGTCTGCCAGCATTTTGAGAGATATCCCCAGGCCACCAGGCAGCATCGGGGGGCTCTCTCTTCTCCAGGGAGCATCTCTATCCTTCCCTCCGACTTCTGCTTCCCCAGACAGCTCCCCTTCCCTGCCAGGAGCACTCCACGCAACACAAGCTGAGGGTCGCCTCCCCAGCGCCTGTCCCCGGCCAAGGGCCACTAGTGTGCCTGAGCTGGAGCCTGATCCAACCGCTGCCAGGCTGCACCCTCTGCTGGGACCCGCAGGCATCGGCGCCGACTCGCACCGAGCCTCGGAGCCGTCGAGCAGTGGGGAGGACACGAAGAGGACCCCCGAGTCCTGCCCCCAGCCCGTCCTTGCTGCCACCCCTCAGTCCCCGATTCTTGCTGATGCCAGGCTAACACTACCCCAGCTGCCCACACTGCATTCTCCATAACCAACAATGCCGGGGCCACTTGTGATGTTGACCCCATGCCCAGGACCCCCAGAAGGGCTGGAGTTTTCCTGGGAAGGTTTGTGGTGCTGTGCTCCAGCCCTTGCCCAGCGGCCAACGTGGCACGTACCCAGCTGAAGCTGGGGAGCGCCCGGCCTCACCACACACTACACAGGGATGCTGCAAGAAACACTGCTGCCTAGACACCCAGGATTTCACAGCTCAACAGAGCACTCCTGCTCCTTTCCAGCCTGCGTTGGCCTCATCCATCCCAGCTCCTGCTGGGAGACACTGGGGATATCTGCATGGCATGGTGCAGTTCCAGGCAGGGCAGGTCCTGCTGCCCAGGTGAAGGACACTGCTCTGTCCCAAAGCTGGTCCCATCCCTCTGTGCATAGTGTCCCTTGTCCGAGTGGGAGGTGAGTAGAAGCATGGGAAGCTCTTTGTCAAGCCAGGGCATTAAACGCGTGTAGCTGGTGTCCATTAGTGCTCAGCCAACACAGGAGCCCCTGCAGGGCCTGGCTGGAGAAGGGACCCATGGTGGCAGAGTCCCATGTGGAGGGGCAGAAGCAGCCCCAGATAAGCCCAGTGTTCCAGCGTGAGGACATCGGTGCCCCTCAGCTCCCAGATGGTAAATCCCCACTTCACCCTGGCACCTCCTTCCCGCCAGCCTCAACCCTGGCAAAGGCTGCGGGTGCCCTGGGAAAGGCTGGGTCCCTAATCCCTGGGCCAAGCGGGGACATTGTCCGTGGGCAGAAAGGAAAGCGGCGCGTCAGGCCCTTTGCCCATTGTGCCCTGAGCCCCTGCGCAAACACAGCCCAGCACTTTCATTGTCAGCCTCGCTGGGCGCGGGGGGGCCGCTCTCGCCACACTGCCTAAGTGGAATGGACAGCCGGAGTCTGGGGTGGGCGAGCAGCCCGTCCCCCCCCATCCCCTGCCTGCTGACACAGCGCCCTGACCGCCTGCACCATCGGCACTTCAGCGCCCGCCTATAAAGGGCGACGGGAAAAGCCGGCGCCGGCACCGCCACCTTCGCCTCTGTGCCCTGCCCTGCCGACCAAGTAAGTACCAGGCTGTGAGCCCCCAGGACCCCACCGCACAGGCGCCGCCATGCTCCCTCCACCCTACACCAAGCCCCGCACCCGACACTCACCCTGCGGACGGGCAAGTGGCGGGTGCTGCGTGGCACAGCTCGGGTGCCCTGTGCGGGCAGGAGGGACCCTGGCAGGAGGGATGGAAGAGCCGGGCTGCTCTGCCCCAGGGCTACACTTGCACCCGTGTCTGAGCTGGGGTCACTGCCGCCTCCCGGCAGTGGGTACACCAGACAACTCCTGGAGCCATCGCGGGGAGCTTGGGAGAAGAAAAACTGAGGCAGTCCTGGGTTCATCACATGGAGAGATGGGGCATTGAAAATTCCCCCTGCAGCTTGGGGTTCACTGGACAGAGATCCCCCAGCACCGAAGGAAAGGGAATGGGAATTCCCCCATGCCAGCCTGGGAGGGCAAGGGAGCAGTGGCATGGGATGTGTGAGGGCAGCACCACTGGCATCCCAGGCTCTGCAGCAGGCAGAGGGGTGGCTGGGGGCTGGCGGTGGGCACCTGCCCTGGGGTGATACGTGGGGCTCTGCCAGCAGCCGAGCGACCCGTATGACCAGCAGTGAAGCCATGGACACCCTGGGGCAGTACAAGATCACAGTGTGGGAGGAGGAGAACTTCCAGGGCAAGCGCTGCGAATTCCTCATGGAGTGCCCCAGCATCATGGAGCGCGGCTTCCGCAAGATCCGCTCCATCAAGGTGGAGTCTGGCCCGTAAGTGCCCCGCCAGCCCCGCGGCCCCTTGGCACAGCCCACTCCAGCCAACCTGCTTCTCCCAGGGAACCGTTGGGAGCTGCTAGGGAGCCAGAACACCCAAGCCCTTCCTCGGCTATGACATAGCCTCATCATGCAACCTCCCTGCTTGTGCTCATTGTGTGGTGCCTCAGTTTCCCCATCTGCTGATCAGGGAGACCCTGCTGAGCCAAGGCGCAGGTTGGAGGCAATGGTGTGGCTCTGGGGAGAGGGGCCCTGCTTTCAAAAGGGACATTTGCTGCTAGCAAGAACCCCAGCATCTGAGACAGACCCATAAACTGCCAGGATGTCACTGTCCCCCGCCCAGGAAGGAGAAGCTGACCCCTGGCTGATCCTGGGGACTGTGTCACACATCCCTGAGGCTTTTCCTCCTCTCCCCTCCAGCTGGGTAGGCTTCGAGTACCCTGAGTACCAGGGACAGCAGTTTATCCTGGAGAAGGGTGACTATCCCCGGTGGGAGGCCTGGAGCGGGAACAGTGGCTACCGGACCGAGCACCTCCTCTCCTTCCGGCCTGTCAAATGCGCAGTGAGTTACTGGGACACTACAGAGGGGGGGCTCAGGGCAGGCAGAGCCTCCTCCAGGCAGCCCAACATGGAGGCAAAGAGGGAAGACCGGAGGATGACTTACACGGGGCGTGGGATGGAGGGGTAAGGTGTACACCTGTGAAGTGGAGGAATAGCTGCACCCACCAGCTCCCACCTCCCTGCAAAGATCCTGGAATGCTTTTTAGGTCTAAAATTTAGCCTGAACCACAATTCCAGCTCCTTCTGCTTTGTGCTTTGGAGAGCCACCTCCCAGACTGTGGTCCTGAAGCCTTGTCTCCCAGCCCCGATTCCCGGGAATGGGGTGAACAGAGGAGCTGGCAGGACGCAGGGATGCTCGGGGTGGGGGGTCCGTCCCCCTCCTGCCCAGGGTACCTGAGCCGTGCCCAGGCAGACGCAGCTCTATCGCTCCATCTGCAGAGACACTGGTGCTCGCAGCAGCGGCACGTCTGCGCCTCCGAGCGGGGGGTCCCCCCCCCAACTTTTAATAATCACCAGGCAGATATGTTCAGGCTTTAATAAAGGGGATGCGATAAGATCACTCCTTACTGGCAGGACTGCTCCTCTGTGCAGATAGATTCATGTGGGGGCTGGGCACAGGGGACAGTGCTGCATCACTCAGTGTCCCAGCCATTAACCCTTCTGTGTCCAGCCCCCAGAAAGGCCCCACAGAGCTGAGGGGACCTCTCTCAGCATCCTGCCTTGCCCTGAACCCTCCTGCAACCTTGGGGAGCGTGACGATGCTGAGGGAAGCAGTCCGTGTGGGTCCGGAGGTCGTAGCCACTGTAACTCTCACTGACAACTGTGCATTGGGACCACAGGGACATGAGAGCAGCATCCTCTGGGCAGTCCAGGGGTGTTCCACTGAGGGGGTGCCAGGCTGTAGGACAGCCCCATGCATTGCACCAAGCTGGTTACGATCCCAGGCCGCCCACAGTGCCTTGGTGTGTGTCACACTGATCCCACATCCCGTATCCCTGGGCAAGACAACCCATTCCTACTGACATCCAGCTCTCCCCCTCCGCAGAACCACAACGACAGCAAAGTCATCCTCTACGAGGCTGAGAACTTCCAGGGTCACAAGTTTGAGCTGAGTGACGACTATCCCTCGCTGCAGGCCATGGGCTGGGGCAACAAGGAGGTGGCATCCATCAAAGTGAACGCCGGAGCGTGAGTGTGGCCAGTGGGGTGGGGACTGGGGGGTGCCAAGAGCAGAAGTTCAGCGAGCTCCTCCCTCCTGCATAACCCCAGGATGCGGAAGGGGGACCCTCTCAAAAAAGGGATGCCTTCCTTCTACCTTTTCCTTAAAAATCCAAGCCATTAGGTATTTTCTGTCCCTCTCCTCCCAGGGCAAAAAGGGGAATGGGATGGGATGGGATG
>VZRR01006118.1:3474-135834 GCA_013398015.1 Oreocharis arfaki
AGCGGATCGTGACAGCCTGCCACCCCACACTCCGGGCATCACACTTGGTACCCACTGGAGGACAGCACCGATGTTTCAAGGCTCTTCCCTGGCCACCACCACCGTCTGTGTGCACAGAACTGCTCGGATCCCTGCCTGGGCTCGCTCCGGATCCCTGAGGATGAAGGATGCTGTGGGAGGCTCCATCTAGCCAAGTTCCTCTGGGCTGTGGTCCCCTCCTCTGGGTTTCCCATTAGCCTCTAACCAGGCGGAACGAATGGGCAGGAGAGGCTGCAATCCTGCTGCCAGAGCATTATTCTTGTTATCAATATCATCGTTATTATTATCATTCTCCCTATGGCAGGCTCAGCCAGTGAGAGCTGCAGGGGAATCACGGGGCCGGCAGTGCCTGGTCCCGCTCTGAAAGCACCCAAAAACGTGGAAAGGTCCTGCCTGACCCCAGCTGGGAGGTCCCAGATCACCCACAGCCCCCACCCAGACACCCAGCTCTGCTCCCTGCACCTCCCAGCCGGGGTCACAGCCGGGTGTTGTTTTTGGGGGTGTTTTTGCTGACGAACAGCTTCCGTGGGGTTCCTCGCTCAGCTCTCTGGCCCAGCTTGTGGATGAGCCAGGAAATCTCAGGGGCGTATTTGTGATAAACAAATGCAAACACTCAAACCTAAACAGCAGCAGCTGGAGCTGCCGTGTCTGGGCACCCCAGGGCAGCCCCGGCACGGCTCCAGCCGGCTCGGGGATGGAGGGGAGGAGGAGCGGTGCTGTGCTGAGCTGAGCTGTGCTGTGCTCTGCTCTGCTCTGCTCTGCTCTGGGAGGGAACTGCAGCGGGGCGCCAGTGGGAAGGGCAAAGCAGCACGAGAAAGGAGGATGTGGGGACAGGAGGGGACATCCAGCAGAAGAGGAATTTGGGAAATCACCCTTCCTCAAGCCTATCCACAGGCGCTCGGACACTGCCTGCGTGTCCAGGCACCTGACTTCCCAAGCCGGCCCCTGATTACCGCTGTGCCACACGTTCCCTTGCAGGGGAGAAATCCCAGATCTATCAGCGGAGCTGTCAGACGCTCCTCCCGGGCAGCGATTCATTACAGCCGGGCTGATGCTTTGCACGAGGCGTTTCACTGGCGGTCCCTGTCCCCAGGGCTGGGGCTGGTCTGTCCCCCCAGCTGCTCCCCACACCCAGATACTGAATTGGCAGCGGCCACCCGGGCAGGGGACAGCTGGCAGCACGGCACAGGCTGGCTCTGCCTGCAGGAGATGCTCCCTGCAGTGCCCTCCTTCAGACCAGATGCAAAGATTTCCTCTTATTCAGCGTATTTTCAGCTCTCTCCTTTCGTACGACCCCAGAAACTTCACGCCATTGAGCCCACCAGTACTCGGTCACTCCCCAAATACACCCGTGGGAAACCCAGACCAGCCAGAGCCTTCCTCCTGCATCTTCCTGTACTTAAAGTGGGATTACAAAAAGGAGGGAGAGTGACCTTCTACAAGGGCTTGGAGTGACAGGGCATGGGGAGAGTGGTTTTAAACAAAAGAGGAGAGATTTCGATTAGGTATTAGGAAGAAATTGTTCCCTGGGAGGGTCGTAAAGCC
This sequence comes from Oreocharis arfaki, assembly GCA_013398015.1. Taxonomy (NCBI): domain Eukaryota; kingdom Metazoa; phylum Chordata; class Aves; order Passeriformes; family Paramythiidae; genus Oreocharis; species Oreocharis arfaki. Next base: position 5,059 of record VZRR01006118.1, read on the forward strand.
CTGGCACAGGGTGCCCAGAGAAGCTGCGGCTGCCCCTGGATCCCTGGCAGTGTCCAAGGCCAGGCTGGACGGGGCTTGGAGCACCTGGGACAGTGGAAAGTGTCCCTGCCCATGGCAGGGGGTAGAACGAGATGAGCTTCAGAGTCCCTTCCAACCCAAACCATTCCATAACTGTAGGATTCTGTGACCCCCAACTTTGGGGAGAGCCCTCCCCGTCTCCTTCCGAGGAGCCCCTCTGCAGCCCCAGCTCCTCTCCGCTGGCTGCCAGGCAGGCTCCGAAATGGAGCCGCTAATTAAATTACACTGCCAGCCAAAACTGCTTCGTCAAGTAAATAAATAAATAAAAATTAGAAGGTCATCAAAGTTGTGTTTGGAGACCATCGCATTAGCATACATCTGCATAGTAATGAGGGGAAAAAAGGGCCATTTAAAGAGAGCTGGTAATTTACCCAGCCAAGTAAACTTCATTACCTTTAAGTAGCGCCCACGACAAGCACTAATTCACACCTTTAACGACCCTGGCACAGATGGCAGAGAGGGACGGGGAAGGCAGGGGCGGCCAAGGTGCCCTGGCCCCCCGGGGGGCTCTGCTCGGTGCTGGGGTCACAGCACAACCCCCAGCACTCTCAACACCCGCCCGGGCCCGGGGAACTGGGCGCAGGAGGGTGTCAGCGCCAAAGCTTCGCCATCTGGGGGTGCAACAGCTCGATCGTGGCAGGCGGGTGGGCTTTGCCTCAGCTCCCTCCGGAGCCCCTCCAGAGCACAGCAAACCACCCCACCTCCGCACCAGTGCCACCAGTATCACCCGTCTGGCACCGCACCAGAGCCCCCAGCGGCAGACGGGGAGGGAAAACGGCGCCGTCCTTCTGCCTTCGGATACTCCAGCACCCCGCGCGTCCTCCCAAGCGTTTTACTTCACCGCGGAGCCTTGTAGTACCCGCCGGAGCCGTGCGAGGCCAGCACAGCCCCGCGCTCCCGTCCCTGCCTCCCCATCAAATGCAGCATCCGATTTCTCCCGGCTGTTATGTGTGTATTTATTTCCAATGAGGTCAGGAGTATCAAGGTTGTAAAATAACATATTTCCCCTTGTTTTCTTCCCAGATCTCATACGGAACGCTTCCGAAGTCAATTATCTCCCGGCGGCTGAGCTCCCAGCTTGGCTCTGCCTTGCGGCACAGCAGCCGCTCCGTGGGGGCCAGAAAGTGGGCTGGGGGATGAAGGAGAGAGAAACCGGGCTGGGGGGGGATGAAGGAGAGATGGGAAGAGGGAAAACACAGCGTCCTGATGGGGATTTCAAGCCTCCAAAATGATAATTCGTAGTAAAAGACAACCGGCAGCACATCAGCACTCCCAGAGCCGGCGCTGGCATGGGAATTCCAGCTGGGAATGTTGCAGGTGCCTTCTAGGTCTTGCTCCCACCACAGCACAGAGCTCACCTCCAGCTGTGTGCAGAGGTTGAGCTGTCACCCTCTGGTGGGCAGCAGGAGGGGGAAAGGGGTGCCAGCATCCCCAGGGTGTGCGGCTGTGCCCTTCATTAGGACAGGGCTGTTTGCACAGTTCTCCTTCCCCCCCTTCCCCTTGCGGCCTCCCGGAATTCCGCACATTTTACCAGGATAAGGGCTCTCCTTTTCCCACAGGCTCCATCCTCGAGCCACCAAAATCAAAGATTGCTTAGCTGGACTCGCAGAGCTCCAGAGAAGGGCTCACGGGGGCACACAGTCACGGCAGGAGGACTGCAGGAGAGGACCCCAGCCTGGCAGGCCAGGACTCCTGGGAAATTCAGCTTCAAGCCTCCCTCAGAATCAATCAACCCAAACCCTCAGTGTTCCTCCAGGCCACATCCCAGCCAGCCCTAAGGGGTGTGGGAATACGGGCCACTGTTCCCATCCCCGGGCCACCCAAGGAGCCAGCTGGCCACGACGCCAGGACAACAACCTCATTTGTTCCTTCCCTTGTTCCTTCCCTCTTTCTTTCCCTTTTCCCTTCCCTTCCTTTCCCCTTTCCTCTTTCCCTTCCCTTCCCTTCCCTTCCCTTCCCTTCCCTTCCCTCTCCCCTTTCCCCTTTCCCCTTTCCTTTCCCTTCCCCTGCCCTCCCTCCTCTCCACTTCCCTGTATTTTTCTAAAGAGCGCTTTTTGGCCATGTCTCATTTCATTCCTCATCAGATGCTTTCCCAGAGCATAATCCCGGCTTGTCAGGCAGCCCTTGCAGAAAGGAGTAAATCCCGTTTGATCCATTCCTGTGCACTTTGAACATGCAGAGAAGCACCTGAGGCAGGAACACAATTCCCGGGTGCGGGGGGTGCCGGGCTCCTTAATTACCCGGCCCCGGAGTCCTTTAGCTCCGGTGCAAAGCGCTTTAACACGGCTGTTCCTCAGCTTATTTCCAGCCTGTTTCTCCCTCCCTTTAACTCAAGCACCGGCGTAACGAGCCGGCAATTGACGGAAAACAATAACAACGTGTTTAAAAGACCAGATCGGGGTTATTTCTTTTCTCTCTCCCTTTCATGAGACAATAGCGAGGATGATGGTGGTGATTACCGGGAATTTCACGCTGTGATTGAGGGCCTACAATAAGCGGACATCATTCATTGTCTGGGTTCAGACGGAAGGAGGGGAAATTTAGGTTTGATATATGAAAGAAATCCTTCCCTGGGAGGGTGGCGACGCCCTGGCACAGGGTGCCCAGGGCATTTGTGGCTGCCCCATTCCGGCAGTGTCCAAAGCCAGGTTGGACGGGGCTTGGAACAACCTGGGACGGTGGAAGGTGTCCCTGCCCATGGCAGAGGGTGGCACTGGATGAGCTTTAAGGTCTCTCCCAACTCGACCCAGTCTGGGATTCTGTAATAAGATTCCCTTTTGACATGAGGAACTGGGTGAGAGACAGGCCGGTACTGCGCGTTCCTGCCTCTAGGAAAAGATGTCCATGGATTTGTTGCAGGCTACGCGCTCGGCCAGGGCCGGCACACCGGGATCACCGACAAACTCCTTAACCAGGGATGGCTTCCTCCTCTCTTTCCATGTAATTCCCACCCCACGAGTTAAGCAGTTTGGACATGGACTCCCGAGGTGAGTACCATAAAGACATCTTAAACTACTGTGACTGAGCCTGACCCAGACCCCAAAATGCCCTCTCGGTGCACAGCTACCCTCGGGCTGCTGGAGTTGTGTCGCGTTAACCACACCCATCTCAGAGCAGCGGGAACCGTAGGAACGCGTTCGAATTCGAGACAGACTCTCCGAGGCAGCACAGAGATTGCTACCGAGTATTTGCAATGCCACGATGCACGGTTGGCCCCATCACGGCCCTTCCTGGGCACCTCGTAACTGCCGGTGCCTGCATCCTGCAACGCTCTGCGAAGGCAGTGTCCCACCAGTGCTTCCCTCCGACAGACGGAGATCTGCGATCCAGGGAGGCGAGGAAAGAGGTTTGCAAAAGAACACGGAAACAATGCTGGAAATGCTCAGCAGGGTTTGCAAAAGCGTCTGTGGGAGCACCTGACTTGTTCAGCTACTCGGGTAAAACCCGCCCAGGGCATCAGAACTAAACCTGGTCACCCTGGCACAGACTTAAGGTGAAGAGCGTCAGAGGGAAGCAGAGTCCCAGAAGAACATCCCATCCACCAGATCCATCCCACCCACCCCGGCAGCTGCTCTGGGAGGTGACATGGTGTCATTGGTAGCGCTGCTGGATTAAAATGTGACACAATCACTGCTTCTCCCTCCATCCCTCCCTGGATTCCTCTCCCCTGCCTTCTCCCTCCGTCCCTCCCTGGATTCCTCTCCCCTGCCTTCTCCCTCCATCCCTCCCTGGATTCCTCTCCCCTGCCTTCTCCCTCCATCCCTCCCTGGATTCCTCTCCCCTGCCTTCTCTCCAGCCCCACCACACCCCCCAAATCCTTTTCCCTGGCTGCTGCCATGAAAGACACCGCACCAGACAAAGTTGTGTTGCAAAGTAATTGCACCTGGAAGGCAGAGCCGCCGCTGCGCCCAAACACCGGGTGCTGCCTCTTTGAAATCTGGGAGAAGAGCTCCAGAATACATCGGGAATAAAAACAACAAAGAAGAAAATTGGGACAAGCCGCACTAATACAGTGGAGGTGGGAGCAGGCAGTAGCTGGAGAGTGGGGGTGGAATGATTCTCCTTATTCCCACATGAGATCTACAGACATACATATAATATCTATATAATTTTGATTTTTTTTTTAAAGAAGTTCCTGCTTTTTTTTTTCCCCTCGTTAAAATCCAGCCTCATTTCAGCTGCTGCACCATTACCTCCAGAGAAATCCAAGCCGTGGTTGTGGCTCACTGAGATGTCTCTGAGCCAGTTTTAAGCCATCTTTTTTGGGAAGCAGCACTGACCCAGCTACGGAAAGAGTGCACTGGCCAAAACCCAGGCAGCCAAAACCCTGCCCCCGATGTGCAGAGTGACACAGATGAATAATCCAAATCCTACTTCCCAAATTTCTTTTTTTTTTTTTAATTACTATTATTTTTTTAAACCGCTTAGGATGCAATTCTTAGGATTGACATTTCTTCTGGCACTGGGCTCTGGGCTGGCAGGCACCCACGGAGTGAGATGGATGATTAATGCAAGCAGACAGGGACACCCTGGAAATCTGTGCTGCCCCCTGGAAATCCCCCGGCTGCTCACCTCGTGCATCACTTCACAAAGGTGTGATCCTGCTTGGAGCCCAACACATTATCCCCATTTCTTTTTATAATCCCTTCTATTTTGTTTCTTAAAGCATCTCACTTCAGTAATAACTCGGAGAGATGTCTTGGGATGCCAAATAACAAAATGCATTTCCGCAGCGGCTTCATAATTAATGTTTGCATCGTTTATCTTTCATGGAAAGATTATTCTGACTAACGAGGTTCTGGGCCACTAATTCATTACAGTGCCTTGTCACTTCCTGCTCCTTCTTATTACCCAGAAATAGACTCATTAGTCAGAGTGCAATGACAGGGAGAAATTGTGTTCGTTAATTTAATTCCTCTTCTCTCCCTTTCTGGGCCGGTGTTTGTCCGAATTCAGGGATTAAAAGCAGAGGGAGGAAATAGGACCTGTTGCGGTGCTCGGTGCTTCCCCCTCGCTTTCCCTCACATTCGGGGGGAGGAAGCTCAGTCCATCCCTTCTCTGCAGCAGCAGACACATGCAGGGATGGCTCATCTGCCAGGCTTTAGCCTCAAAGCTTCTCCAAGGCCTGGGAAACGTTGGATTGCAGTTGAATTTTTCCCATCGGCCACACTCAAGGGATGGAGAGAACCAGCTGGCCTTGACTTGGCTGGAGCTGAAGCAAAGCAAAACCCTTCCAGGTCCTGCTGAACCCATCCCCTTTCCACCAATCCCTACAATAAACTTCCCTTCGGGGATTTCCCACCTCGGTGTGGTGCAATCACAGCTCCATATTCCGTGATTATCCATTTCTGTTTCTGTTATCCCTCCCTGCCTTGCTCCCAGCAGCATTTCCAGCTGGGCATCCCCAAGAAGCCTCAAGAATCATGGAATATCCTGAGCTGAAAGGGGCCAACGAGGATTGCAGAGTCCAGCTCCTGGCTGCTAAGGACACTCCAAGAATCCCACCCTGGGATGCACTGGAAGCACTGGTTAAACATTCCTTGAACTGGAAGCCTTGGAGCCATGACCATTTCCCTGGGGAGCCCAAGGGAGCTTCCCCCAAGCAGCAAACAAAGGAAAAAATAAAGAGTTGGCCAAGGAGAGGGAAAATCCATCCCGAAAGAAAGGATAACAGTCACCAGTCGGGGTTGGAGAGGAACAACTTCCTGTTCATCCTTCCCCGTGCAAGGCAGAGGTCCAGGGACAGGCAGGGAGAATTAGAGAAGGAGCAAAAGCTCTTTTATCCCCTCCTGCATGTCCTAAAACCCGAGCAATTTGTGTAACACCTGCAGTATTTAACACATTCAATACAGCAAAGCCAGCACCCAGCAGGGCACCACGACAGGGAACCGGCTCGGAGGCATCTGCTGCCAGGGCTGCCCAGCAGGGAAAGGGTTAAAAGCCCTTGGATTTACACAGGTTTGGCAGCATGTTCCCGGTTTTCGTACAGGTAATTACAATAATTGTGGGGTGTAAACACTTTCCAGGAGAGATCAAAAACGGGGGTGTGAATGGGAGAGGGATGAGGACAAGCAAGATCAAAGGGAAAATTATTAAAATCTATATAGTGCCGCTTCCCAATTCCTGTGAAGTCTGACAGAGGGGCTGCAGGGGTGGAGGAACAGCCTCGGTGCTGCGGTAATCTCCCAGGCCGTATATTCCCCTATTTTTCGTTAAATCATACACGGAAACCTCCACCCAGCACCACCCCAAACCCAGCCCTGCCCAGCGCCGCGGGACACCTTTTATACCCCCTGACACGAAACCACTGAGGGATGCCCAAGCTCATCTTTTTGGGGAAGAAATTGCCTAATTTCTTGCTTTTCCACGCGAGATCCGAGCAGAAACTCAGGAGTTTGGGACGGCTTTGACTTTGCGGTCCCCCCCTCCATCAGCGATGCTCTAATCTGCGCTCGGCAGGAGGATCCGCTTTTCCCTGCGGGATCGGCTATTAGCAGTCGACGTTTAGTTTAAACAAAGCCTTGAGATTGTCCAAATATTTGCCTCAAACACACTTTGTGTTGTGCCTCTCAGCTCGGCTCGCCCCGGGGGTGTTCCGCTCGGCTTTTCCCATCCATCCCGGGTCCCCCAGGCCGCCGGGAGCGCAGGGATGGATCTCAAGCATCACCCGATAAACCCCGAGCTCACGAACCCTCCCTCTCCCTGAAACAAAACATCAAAGTGAAGTGGAAATTATCTTCTCGGAGCAAAGTGGGTTTTAAGACATTTACTTTTAACTTTCCCTTCTATTCCGCAAATCCGGGCAGGAGAAAAAAGAACGCTGAAGTTCAACACGGAAATAAAAACGCTGGCTTTTTTCAGCCCTTCCCTTTCCTCTCAGCTCCCCAGAAAAAGGTTCCATTTATACTTTTAATGTAACAAATTATTTGTGGGAATGTGCTTCAGCTCCTGCACGCTTTGTCACCTCCCCATGCCTCCATCTCTGCTCCTCCTAAAACCCCCGCACCGGAGCACCAAAACACGCTTGGAAAAGGGTTTGGTGCTTCCTGTTGGTACAGAGAATAAGCAGCTAAAAAACAAGAGCATGGCTTAAAAAATATTCACCCCCAGCAAGCTGCTAATGACGAACAGCAATCCCAGGGAGCTGCTCATCCATGCAAACCTGGGGTAGGATTTCATGGAAAAAACAACTTCCTACAGACCTGTGGTCTCCACGGGCTGTATTTATTCTCTTCCAGCCTCTTTTCCTAGTTCTGCCTTCCATTTGAGTGAAAAAATGTAGATTTCCACGTGTTTCCCCAGCTCAACTGGAGCTGGGCTCTGGGATGACCCTTGGAGCATCAGCTCCAGTGTGCTCAGGGTGGGATCCACTCCGTGGCCAACTCGGCCATGACGAGCAGAAATGGAGATGAAAAACAGAGAAAGAGCTGACAGCAAAGGTCACAACCCTCAGCTCTGCACTCCTCTGGGCTCCAGAGGGATGCTGGGAGGAGGGGTGTGCTGCTCTTTGCTTAGGCTGGGATTTCTACTGTTGTTTGCAGGTATTTTTGCCTCTTCCAGACTCCCAGCTCAGCCCTGCAGCCGCATTCCCGCTCGGCAATGCCTCATCCTTCTCAGGTACACGTGGTTGTAAAGTCATCCTGCCGCAGAGCAAAACGGGGCAGGAAACAATAATTCCTTCCCAGTCACTCCTGGACAGTGCCCAGGGTATTTGCTGCTGTAATTCAGGTTTGTCTTGGCAGGCCAAATCTTCAGGAGAAGTGTCAGTACACTCGCAGGAGATCAGCCTGGAAAGGCCCCCAAGAAATGACCTCATTCCTACCGCAGACCATCAGCAAAAGCAGCTCCCAGTAAATCATCCCAGACACTCCCACGATGTGGAGCAGCTCAAAAAGACAAGAGTAAGGTTGGCCCCATCACTGGGAGCTTTTAGGGATGGGAAGGATGCACAAGGAGATGTCCAGGGTCATTGCAATGCATGTTCCAGGAGCTCAGAGAGCATTTCCACGTGCTGACCGGATCCTGTGCCACGCCTGTCGTGCTTTCCCCCACACCAAAGCAACCAAACACCACCCAACGTCACCAATAAAAGGCTGTAAAAACTCCAGGGAGCCATCATACCCGTAGCCCTGATCCCCAGCACATCCACTCCTCCCAGATCCCACAGCAGCACCCAAAACCAAGGAGTGAGCCCCATGCCCACAGTCCTGACCCCCAGCACGAGCTTCTCCTGCCCAACAGGATCTACCTCTGCTTCCCTACAGCTGCCGGCAAGGCCCCTCCTGAGGATTTTCCCTAGGATTTTCTCAAAACTGGACACACTGGAGGATTTGGGGATAGCTGGATGTCCCCCAAGGGCTGGACCCCTTTCCTGGACTGGGGGCAGTCCCCACCTGGAGTCACCTACCTGGACAGCTTCTGGATGCCTCTCTTGCAGTGCCACTGGCTGCTGTGCCTGTGTGGCTCCTTCCCTGAATGTCTTATCCCCCCCCTCTAGAAAAAATAATCCAACTTTGCCTCAAGGATAAGTAGAATAAAATGTCACTTACCTATTATGGGGAAAAAAGAGAAGAAAGAGGGAAAGCATTACACACGTATTCTTTGAAATCAGGTCAGCTTAAAGCTTTGAAATGGCAAAAATTGAAAGATATTTTCTTCCCACTTCCCTTCCTCTCTTTTTTCCCAACTCTTTTAAAGGACTCTCTACTTTCAAAGGTTTCCTTGAGTCCAGTTTTCCCTCTGGTATGGTTTTTTTTTTGCTCCCTGCTCAGCCAATGCCCACCTGCTCCTGTCCCACGTGTGCACACGGCTGCTTCCCCCCCGAGGGGGCGAAGGAAAGAGCTGGAGAACAGCAAAATAACAAATAAAGGAGGTGAAAGCAGAGACTCACAGGGTGGTTTAGGATGGAAGGGACCTTAGAGACTTTCTAGTTCCACTGTCCCAGGTTGCTCGAAGCCTGGTCCAACCTGGCCTTGAACACTACCAGGGATGAGGCATCCACAGCCTCCTGTTCCATGAAGGAACTCATCTTCGGTGGCATCATCTTCACACATCTCAGCACATCCCATGCAAGGGATGGGAAATCCAAGCACAAGTGGAGCCCTGGAAGTCTCCCCGCTCCTCCTGCAGCTCAGGACTCAATGAAGGGCTTTTTCCACCTCATTCCTGAACAATTTAAGGCAAATTCTCCTATCCTCATCTTTTGCAGTGCTATCTGCAGCCTAACAGGCCCTATCTCTAAGGAAAGCCGAGTGCCAAAAGGAGATATTTGTTATTAAAGAGCAGTTTTATCATCCCCATCCATCCGCCTGCCCACCTTTACAGCACACATATGAGCTACACATGGAAAACCTCAAACGCAGCAATGTGATGTACAGCCACACTCGCTCCAGACGGGAAGGGGGAGAAATTCGGTCTCATCCCTCCTGCTCCCTCTGCAAAGCATCTCCAGCCCCGGGAAGGGGGAGAAATTCGGTCTCATCCCTCCTGCTCCCTCTGCAAAGCATCTCCAGCCCCGTGCGCTGCCCGGAGGGGCACGCCGGGGGTGTATTTAGGATGTGGGGGTTATCCAGTCAGGCTGAGCACGGTGCTAACCATTCCCACCGGCAGCGGAGGGAGCAGCTGGAGGACCCCTGCACGCATCCATGTGCCTCTCGCACATGCAGGGATGCAGCAGCAGCGACAGGGACTGGCTGCACGCAGCACGGCTGCTCTGCCGGGAGGGGAGCACGTCCTGCTGCAGCCTGGGCTCGGCTGCAGAGCTCCTCCGCGGGCCCCGCTCGTTCCTAGGCAGGTTCGAGGTTGGTACCGAGGGTACAAACCCCTCCTGGCTCAGCTCGTTGCTCCCGTGATGGGCACCGGGGTTTTATTGCGGGAGCAGCAGATTGAGACAGCCGGGCAGCCCCTGTGTGGAACGGGAGGCTGGGGCACCGAGCGCTCCATCAGCGCCGTCCCCGCGGTCACAATGGCACAGTCGGCTGCCAGTGCTTCATCCTCACCTCCCTCCTCCTCCTCCTTCCCTTGAGGGATTCACAAATCCCCCCAGCCCAGCCCTGCTGCTGCTCTCACACCTCTCTTTCGTGGGTAGATGAGAGACAAATCCCTTTTTCTTCCCTGCAAAGACCCGAGGTCGAGACCCACTTGGAGGATGCTCTAAGTGCTCTGCAGTCCCAGCGCAGAGCTGGCAAACGAACCCTGCTCTAATAAATTACAGGTTTCTCATTCTAACACATCCTAAAATCAGGAGCGGTGACAGCCTGCCTGCTCCTCACCCCCTTCAACTCACGGGGTTTTCTCTAAAGCCATCCTAAAATCAGGAGTGGTGACAGCCTGCCTGCTCCTCACCCCCTTCAGCTGCCGGCCTTTCCTCACTTTCAGCTTTAGGAGCAGGAGTGGCTGTGAGGGGTTTCCTTCTCTCCCTCCCTCCCTCCCGCTGCCTGGCGAGGGTTTGGAGCAGGGAGGCGAAGGCAGGGGTCAAGCTCAGCTTCTTCCCATGGCAGCGAAGCCAAACCCACGGAGCTGCAGCAGCGCCAGGCACGGCACAGCCATCGCTAGATGGGGACAGAGTCCCGCCGACGCCTGCAAGTGCCCAGCTCCCCCCAGCCGGGGCACTGGGATGCTCCAGCAATTCGGAGAGGGACCGCAGCCCCTCTGACCCGCCCCAGCCATCGCTGCAAATGTGCGGGAATGAGAGAAAACCCTTCTGGGAAGAACAGGGTGAGAGCCAAACCCGTTCCAGCAGTTTGTGCCCTCCCGCCGGGTACAGCAGCATCCCCCGTGATCCCGTGCCACCTCCCCAGCAAAGTGCTTGGATTTAGCAGCAGCTTCCTAAGACCTCCCTGTGCAACCGCTATTCCTTCGAGAGGAGCTCTTGCTCTCCCTTCTCCCTGCTTTTAAGCAACTTTTCCTGTGTACGGTGGGGGTTTTGTTGTTCAGGTTTTTGGTTTTTCTTGCAGGGACGGTATTTATTGATTTTTCACACCGGGCAACGCAACACATTCCGACCTGTGGGGATCTTCATTTGCAGGACCCACCACCCCTTACTGAACAGGAGGGAGGACTGAGGCACAGGAAATGCATGACAGCTTTAAACTGTTGCTCCTGTCACCCAGCAGGACACAGGGCCGCGGCAAGCACACAAAAAGCATTCCTTTTATTCGTTTTATACTGAAATAAAATGATGTGGTTTTTCCAGCTGACAGGATTTTCCTGGTTAAAATCCTGTCCAGGAGAAAATCACTGCAAGTGGCCCTGGGATGCCGTGGAGGGTCTGCTCAGGCCAGCACCAAGGGCAGAGCCCTTGTTGGTGGGCACCAACCACCTTGTTGGTGGGCACCCTCCCCACCAACAACTGAATATCCACATTTCTCCCAGTTCTCTGCTTGGAACACCCCATTCCAGCCACAGCAAAGCAAGTGGATCCTCTCCCAGCAGGAACACGGAGGGGTGCTGCACCCCTCAGGGAGTGTTAGTGCTGATCTTCAAGCAATGACCCCCTTTTCCAGTATCTGTAAGTACATTCCGGGGTCTAGGAACCCCTTCAACCCCAACACTCCCTCAGGAGAGGTGCTCTGCTCCTTTTCCCCTTCCCAGGTTTGGAAATCTCCCAGAGCCCTGCAATCCCAGTGTGATGGAGGGGAAGGCGCAGCTCTCGTGGCTCCTCACAGCTTCCCTCCTGCAGCCCCATCCTCAGGCACAGCAGGATTTGGAGGGATTTGGAAGACAGGAGAAGACATTTCACTCACCCAACTCGCCCCTCCCACCTCCCAGCCCCTCCTGCTCCCCAATATCACAGGTATTGTCCTTGTCGCATCTTGCTGCATTTAATCCCTCAGGGCAGGGGAGAGGGGAAAAAACTACTAATTTTTTTTAACAATCCATACAAAAAAGAAGGAAAAAGGAAGGAGGATGAAGTCAGAGAAAGAGGGATGTGCCGAGGTGTTGCTGTTATTGATAGCAGGGACCTTGATCCCCTTCCCTGCAGTTTCTTCCAGGCTGAGAGCGGTAAATAAAAGGGAGATAACAAATTTGGGCAAGGAGGGCTCAGGCAGTGGAGAAGGAGAGGTCCCTGGAAGAGGCATGTCCATGGGACACAGAACCAGCCACAGCCCTGGGAAACTCAGAACTCCTTCCCTCTCACTGATACTTCTAATAACCAATTAATATTTAGTCAACAAGTAGCTGTGCTAAATCCAAGGAGATGGATTTCGCAGGAGGGCTATTGCCTGTTAAATGAGCACTGACTCATCAGCAGCATTTACTGAGGATTATGGATTAGCCGCGTGCCCAGTATCCATCACCACAAATCCGGCGGGAAGGCAGCGGCTGCCCCGTGCTGGGGAACACCTGTGGAACTCCCACAGCCCCTCTGAGGGGCCCTTCTCGGACACACCCCTCTCAGGGACATTCCAGAACGGGATGATGACCCCAGCTGATGATTCCAGACAGTTTCCCCCAAAATATAGCACAGCACGGAGCTGGGATTGAGCAAAGTGGCTGCACAGCAGGAGGGATGGAGGGGAGGGGAGCACCCTAATGATCAGTCCGGGAAAACAGGGCACACAGCATCACAACCTGCAAAAATATTCTGCACAGGGATCTCCCTCTCAAAGTGTGTTTTGCCCAGGCTGGATTGGTTGTGCAAAGGAGCAGAAAATACAAGGTGGGTCCTTCCATCCCTGGCAGTGTTCGAGGTCTGCTTGGACGGGGCTTGGAGCGACCTGGTTTAGCGGAAGGTGTCCCTGCTTTGGGATCAGATTGTCTTTAAACCTCCTTCCAACTGAAACCATTTAGAGTTTTAGGACACAGGAGCACTGGGCTGTGGCAGACAGCACGGGAAACATCACCTCTCTCTCCTGATGAGAAGGGAAAACTCATCCTGCCCAGTCCTGTCTCTGCTGAACAGCGAAATGTGTTGCTGATGCTCCCTCTCCCCTCCTCACCCAGCCAGGAGACCTCCAGGCAGTCCTGACCTCCCACAAATCCAGTTCAGGCTCAGCTCAGGCTGGCTTTGTTCATGGAGACCACATCCCTAAGGAAAGTTCTTCCCTGCTGATCCCAACACCAGTGGCCACAGGGCAGCTTCCCCAGCCCCCCTGCACCCCATCCCTTTCGGATCCCTCTCGGATCCGGGGGATCCGGGCAGAGCCGGGCTCTGTTCCGCCGCTTATCGGCGTTGCTTCTGCTGGAGGAGGTGATTAACTCCCTGACCTGCCAAGCTTTAACGCGACCTCCGAGAATAGATAGAATCTTGTTATCTTGTAATGAGTTTTATGGCTTATTTCAGTACATTTTGGCCATGTTTCTCCAGTGATTAGGGCAATTATCAGCCTGTGCGTTTCAGGATTATGAATTATGGAGCCTCTGAAAGGCTACAGAGATTTAATATCTCTCAGCGTCCCTCTGCCTCACTTCCAGCACTTAACTGGCTCTAGACTCCTTCTGTTTGGAGCATGGGAATGAGAGCACAGCAAAGGAATTATGCATCAAAGCTGGCGAGCAGGACCCAGCCGTTACAATCAATAACACGGAACATTTAACACCGCGTCACCCGGGGGCGCAGGGCACACTCACATCCCCGGGGCACCACCAGCAGGGATGCAGGTGGTGCCTGTCAGGGAATGGGGAGCAGAGCCTGGGTGTCCTGGCCCTTGCAGGAATGAGTCACAGATTCCAGGCTTGGCCACAGGCCGGGATTTGGGGGATGTGATTTAATCCCAAACAGAGGCTGAGGACAGCCAGTCCATCCGAGCTGGCCTGTGGCTATTTCGGGGCACAGTGCCTCAGCTGGCTGGGGACACCCAGTCCTACTCGTGGCCCTCTCCCTGGAGTGCCCTGTCCCATCTGAAGCTTTTTTAGAAACCTTAATGCCACTGAGCAGCTTAGGCCTGGACTGCGCACAGGGGATTAGCAGGGAAGGGACACATCCCATCAGACACAGCTGGGCTTGGAGCTGCTCGGAGCTGTCCTGGGCAAAAGGCACAGCCAAGCTGGAGCCATCCACGTGGGCAACAGCACTGGTGCTTTGCTCTCCTAAGACGTTTCAGAGCACCTCAAGAAAAGGCATCGGCATGGTTTTGTGGAAGGGGAAACTGAGGCACGATGTGTTGCTGTTGGGAATGAAATCTACTTCCAGCCCGGAGCTCGAGGACGAACAAAACCAGCCTGAGCTGAGCCAAACTGGATTTGTGGGAGGGCAGCACTGCCTGGGGGTCTCCTGGCTGGATAAGGAGGAGGGAGAGCATCAGCAGCACGTTTTGCTGTTCAGCTGCCCTGGGCATGAAACCAGAGGGCAATCCCTGCCCAAACCCAGCCCTCCACACGCAGAGCTTGGATGCACCAAATCCATGCCCAGCACCCTCCTGCTGCAGGGCCTCACCGCACAGCCCGGAGGCACAAAGGGCATTTGGAGGCTCTTTCAAGCCCCCAGATCCCACCTAAATGTAAAAATATTCTGTTTGCCTATCCCTAGCTGCAATGGGGACAGCTGAGGCCAGGCAGGGCCGAGTCCCGCTGCCGTCACCCATCCTTAGCACCATCCAGATGGAGCCTTTTAACGATCTTGATCCACGCTTGGTTTTATTTTGATTTTTTCCTCCCTGCAAATGATCACTAGAACTTGATGGCTGCTTGGGAAAACACAGACGACAGCAGAAACCTTTTGGTGCGAGGAGCTGTGCTGGCTCAGCTTCCTCCTCTCCCCCTCCACGCGGATGCGGGTGCTGCTTTTTCCAAGCAGAAAAACGAAAAATATTAATTTTGCATAGAAATAAAATTAAGCTTTTGGAAACGAGCTCCAAGAAATAAAGCCATCGCTTGAGTTAATTAAGAAGTGATTATACTGAAAGGCTGCAATAAAAGCTTCACGACGCAGGACACCCCGAGCTGCTGCCACAGGCTGGGGTGGGGAAGGACCTGGGCATCGTCCTGGGGAAGGGATGGGGAGGAGCAGCACCTGGGCTGATCCCAGCCGTGCTCCGTCCCCTTTGCTCTGCTCCATGGGGTCTCCATTCCTCACCCTGCCCCTCGCCCGGTGCCTCTCCCAGCGCTGGACTCGGAGAAGTCATTCCACAAAGCGCTGGATGCAAAAAAATATGCAAACCCAGGCTTCCCCCAAGGGGTGCAAGTGCCTCTGCCCTCCACGAGATGACAGATAAAATCCCCTGTTACTGGAGGAAGGTAATTTGACATAACAGCTGTTCTGACATTCTCTCCCTATGGATATTGCCTGCAATAAGAATGCAAATCAGCACTCTGTGCACTTCTCCTGGAGAGCAACTTTCACCTGAGAGCACTTCCAAAACGTGAACTCATTACCACCCGCCTCCTCCGGAGCTGCTCTGCCCGGCTGCCTCTGCCCCGGCCACAGCCCCCCGGGAACAGAACCTGCACCCTGCTGACCAGAGCAGCAGGAAAAACAGGAAACTTGCCTTGATCTTGGCAGTAAAACCACTGTTCATCACTTTGCCTCAGTTTCCATGTTGTGAAAACCAGGATCAAGATGCCTGTGGTGGTAAAAGGCCTGGAGACGAAGCAGAGACAAAGGCTGCAGGCAGCCAGAGCTCGGGGTGACTTCTCAGAGAGATGCTTTCACTCATCAAGCACCATTTCTCCAAGCCAAAACGAAGCCACCCACGGGCACACCATTCCCTGAGCGCTCCCATGGGCTGTGCTGTGTCAGACCTGCTCCGAGGAGGAGGAGGAACCTCCTCACCCTTCCTCCCCGTCTCTCCACTGCCCGGGCAGAAGAGGCTCCAAACCTCGAGTGAAAATGGCTAGTGCCCCGCCGCTCTCTGTATGGCAGCTACTAATTATCCCTAGAATTGATGGGCTCCCGGGATGCACGCAGATGGATACTTAAGTTAACAGCAGCCTCGGATCATTTGCCATTCATTCCGCAGCCATACCTGCTTGGCAGCCGACCTCTGTGGAATTAACCCTGCCCTGTGCAGGCTGGGCTCCCCAGATTGGCACCACAGCTCTTCAACGGGAGAAGAGAAAAGATCCCCAAACCCCCCACTCCAGATGGGAGCCATTCGGCTTCCCCCATCCCCAGGGACCCAAAGCCACGTCCGTCTCCCCCGTGCCGGCGTCCTGCCAGCCACCCCCTCATCGGGCATTCAGGGGGGCTCGCTCCCTCCCGTTGATGATATTTTACTTTGTATAATTAAACCTTAATGAGAATAGGGACCAGAGCTTCCCCGGCGAGTCTCCTAACCTCTGAACGAGGGAGCCACTCGGATTCCTAATTAATAAACACCTATTGGTACACAAGGCAGAGAGCTCCGAGCAGGGCCCAGCCCAGCACCTCCCATCCTTCGGCACTTCCCGGCGAGCTGCAGGTTCAAACTCCCCAGGCC
Source organism: Oreocharis arfaki (assembly GCA_013398015.1). Taxonomy (NCBI): domain Eukaryota; kingdom Metazoa; phylum Chordata; class Aves; order Passeriformes; family Paramythiidae; genus Oreocharis; species Oreocharis arfaki. Next base: position 21,495 of record VZRR01006118.1, read on the forward strand.
AAAAAAAAAAAAAAAGCAGGATTGATTCCCAGGCGGCTGCTCTAAGTCCTCAGCTACTGGATTAAAACACAGTTATCACCACTCCATTGCTTCCGTCAATCTAGACCCAGCTTTTTTTTTTTCCTCCTGCAGTTGAGCATTTTGATTAATTCAAATCACATCACTCTCAGACAAGTCACAGGGATTTACTATCCACTGCAAAACAGATGTACAGGTGGACTAAGGCTCCTCCACATCCAAAGACTCGGGTTTGAGCTGCTCTGGCATACAGAAAACCACCTTAACCTTAAACTCAGCACCGGGGAGCCTTGGGGAGCCAGGCTAAGCTGGAGCATCCCCATCCATCTCTTCAAACAAGCCCTGCAAAACAAATGTCACAACAAAAGGGATGTAGGACTGCGGAGCGTGCAGCCCCCTCCAGCCTGCAGGAGATGCTCCAAGGCATCCTGAAACGCAGAGTTTGATGGATGGAGGAGGGATGCTGGCAGCGCAGGGTTGGGGTTTGAACTTCATGTCGGAAAAATGTCAATTTTTCCATCCTGCAACACAGAATATGGCTCTGGTTCAGCCTGACCAATTAAATTAAACCTGTTAGCAACTCCTCTATCACCATTTTCACTTGAGTTGGTGGAGCAGCAGCTGTTTTTTCCAGGACAGACACCCCCTAAGGTGCTTCTCACCACCAAGGCAACAATGCTCCTACAAAACAGGAAAAATTTATAATCCCCCATCCCACATAGGAAACCGAGCCCCAGAGAGGAGAATTTGACAACATCTATGGCAGAGCAAGAAAGGAAAATCAGGTTTCCTGAGGTCCCCCAAGGACTGGGCCATACTCACTCTCCAAACCAATGAAACCCCCGAAAATGGACACACTTAAACAGGCTTAACCCTCCATTAAATCACTTCAGTCTCACTTGGTAATTTACTGTTGCAAGCAAAATCAATTTTAGCAAAGGTTAAACTAGTTCTGTCTGTATTAGGAGTTTGCACCATTTTAAATAAATTGATTTAAAATGAATTCACTTGATTTTGTGCACATTTCTAACACAAGCAGAGGCGCTGCTCAGCTCAGGTCGAGTTCTGGCCCGTTGCTTGCTTTATTTCCTTGCTGGTGCTTTCCCAAAAGACGTCAAACGCCAAATCTGGATGATAATTTTAAGGAATGATGAACTCTCCATAGTTAACCCAGCTTTAAATAGTGATTATCCCATGTAAAATCATGATACTCCTGCAAAAGGAAGCAGCGTTGCCCAAAGTTTTCCGGGCAGCACAGAAGATTCCAACCCGCTTTTCCCAAGCAACCAAAGGAGAGCCAATACACACAAAAAAGCTTTTCATTTATTTTTTGTTCCCCCTCCTGGGCTACTGCCCTGCCCTCTCCTCTTTGGTGGTCCAGGCTTAGATCATGAGCGGGCCCAGGTGTGGTTTCAAAGCATCTTTAGCATGATGAGGACTTAACAATAACCCATCTCTTCAATTCCTGCAAAGGCCTCTCCGAAACGAGGCCATGAAAGCACCCTATCGACTGCCCGTCCCACCGCAGGGTGCAAAAAGGAATAAAAATAGCTCGAGATCAGTGCAAGAAAAAAAAACCCCACCAAAGTCCCCTCCCTTTGTCAAGCAGAACTGACCTCTCATCCCACGAAGAATAACCCCCAGCAGACTGCCAAAAGCTTGGAAGAAGCAGGGAACCATTTGATTTTCACCCCCGTGGGCTGCATAAAACGGGGAGGCAGGACCTTTTGTGTGCATTGTCAGCTCTAACCCAAAAACTCTGCGAGCGTGAGGAGCTGTGGAGGTGGCTGGGGGGGACACAGCGAGGCAAGGGCTTGGACTGCAGCCCTAAGGAGCAGGATGGGATGAGGATGGAGGAGTCACCTGGAATTGGGGTAGGAGAGCTCTAGTCTCGTCCCAGGCGACCCAAGACCCGGATTCCCCACTGCTATCCCTTGGGAACTGCAGGAAGCACCCTGGCAGAGGTTTCTCCCCCACTCCCCACCGTGCCAGATGACGTGATTCCCTGGAACAGCTCATTCTTCCTGGAGTCTGCTAAACTCTCAGCTCCGTAATGCTTTGGGGCAGGAGGTGTCACAGGGCAACGGCATCCCTACTAAAATTTTATTGTGGCTATAAAATTCCCCCGTATCAGCCTTAATTTTGTGAATTTTCAATTTCACAGGATGTTCCTTGGATGCTGAATTAAGTGAGAGCCAGGAGCAGCTGCAGCTCAGCTCCCCTCCAGCACCGACCCTCCTGGGAGAGAAGTTGTGTTGTCCAGAGAAGCTGTGGCTGCTCCTGGACCCCTGGAAGTGTCCAAGGGCAGTCTGGACAGGGCTTGGAGCAGCCTGGGACAGTGGGAGGTGTCCCTGCCCACGGCAGGGGTGGGATGAGATGAGTTTTAAGGGGCTTTCCTACCCCAACCACTCTGGAATTTTATGAGTCAATTCACACTGAAAAACACTCCAGAGAAGAACTGAACTATCTGGCAAACAAGACCCTGATCCCAGCGTCCTGGTCCTCTAAATCCTTCCACCTCTCCCATCCCTGGGCATTCCAAGAGGAACTATTTGCAAGTTCCATAATTTACAGCTGACAATGCAGGGAGTGATGTGCAGAGATTGGTTTTTCTTTCCCAGCTCTAAAAGATGGAGAGGAAAAGGATCAGAGGGGAAGGGAGAGGATTTGTGGATTTGGAGGAGGGAGCTGAGGAGACGACAAGGTTGGAAATTTCCTCCTGGCAGCCCTTTTCAAGAAGAGTATTAGAATTTATTTTCAATTATACACAAGAATAAGCTGTCTGCAGTATAGTTAACTTTCAATTTCAACCAATTTTCGACACATTCAATCACAGATGCCTCAGTGATTAAGAATCTATGTTGCAAAACAATTCCCACTTTGCAACAATGCAATCAAACAGATCTACAACTCATAACCCATTATCCAAGAGTTTTTCAGCTCATTGGGGAAGTGAAATGGGATTCACCAAGCATGCCCTTTTTTTTATCCAGTGAGCCCCCAAGCTCATTTGCAAACAGATCTGTGGCTCCAAACAACCCACACGGGGATGGTTTTTTTGTGGTTTGTGTTGCTTTTCCTCCCTCTGCGGAGATGCTGAAGTGCAAGGATGGGATGAGGGATGCTCTTGGAGGGGCTTGGAGCTGCATGGGAAGGCAGTGGGAGGCTGGAAGGGGGCTTCCCATTGCCCAGAAGGATGAAAGAATGAGAAAGGCTTTGGAAAAGCTGCTTCACTTGCAACCGGCTGCTTTCCCCCCACCTCTTCGCATCTTCGAACGATTCTGCGGCCAACAATGACACGCAACAGGTCACAGCCAGCAACAGGCTGGACCCCTTCCCACGCTGGGCTTGGAGGTGCCTCCTGCCTTCCCCCATCCTGCTGCTGCTCCCGGGAAGGAGAGGAGCTCCCACAGGGTTTGCAGGGCTCTGGTGGCCGCAGGAAGTCTCCAGCCTCCTCAGCCCCAGCAAGCACCGGACAGACGGAGCCTCTGCATGGCGAGCACGCCACGAGGGCAGCGACTTCAAACCCAAGATGTTTCCTCTCCAGAGACTATTTTGAGTAGATAAATATGATTTGGAGCAGCACTGCCCCCCCCACTACAACCCTCAGGAGCAGAGCAGCCAATTATTCCTGCTCCTAGAGGTGCCAGTGTGTCCATCTGCGATTCCGTGCATGGAGCGTGACTGTCTGGCCCCACTCACGGGCACCTCTCAAAAGGCCATCGGATCCCTCTGGGAAGGGACACGTCACAGCTGAAGGTGCTGGCAATAGAGGGGCTCAGCCTGATGGGAGAGGAGGAGGAGGGTTTTAAAGCTCACGGAGCCTGGAGGAGAGGCAATAAAGCAGCTGAAGGAAATTACTTTCCTGGGTGAAGTGTCGTTTTGTCAAGACCAAAGTTCTCCCTGGGAACGAGTTGATTTTGAGTAAAAACCATCAGGAACAAAAAAAGACGTGTGAGGTACCAGGTGCTTGAATGACATGCTCTGGGAAGGCAGAGTGGAAGTGCCACACGACAGCTGCACAGACCTCAGATTGCCTCCCTGTGCTCTTACACCCTGTGGAAAGTACACTGAAGATGCCCCAAATTCCCTGTTTTGCCCTGATTTGGGAGAGCAGGCGCTGATGGGATCCATGGAAGCAGATGGATGTACCCACCCCTGGCAGAAACTGGGTTCCCCATCCTAAGGGACCCCACATGTACCCCCTGCACCAGCTCCTCTCTCCCTTTGATGCCGACAAATAACAATTTCAAACTGGGGAAGACACCTGGGAGAGCCGAGGCACTTGTGCTACAAGATAATTAGAGATTATTATAATCGAAATTTCATTGCCACATCAAACTGTGTCTTTTAGCATTAATTAATCTCCTCTCCCAGCCTCTGAGCACTCCCGGCTCCCGCGCTGTAGGACAGCAGCTTGTCAAACACACCAAAGACTTGCATCTCATTACCTTATCAGAGGGGGTGAGTGGGGAGCCGGGGAGCAGCACTGACACACTCCCCAGCACAGCCAGGGACGTGAGGACGCCTGCAAAGCCACTCCTTGGATTGCAAACTTGTCAAACGAGGCACACGAGGGATCTTCATCCCCTCACCGCACCCTCCTTCCTCTACCTCTCGCCCCTCCTCGATAAAACAGGCCTGGCAAAGAGGCTGCTTTGTCCCACTCCGCTGCATGACCTTGAATAAACCATAAATGCAAACGGATGACATCCTTGCAGGGGGTGGAGTGCTCATTCCTTGCCTTCCTCAGGCTCCTGGAAGTCGGTGCAGCCATGCTGCTATCCCAGTTATGGTGTCAAAATTCCCGATTAACATCCCATTCCCAGCCTGATGCACGAATGAGACTCCCCTCCTTCGGGAAGTTTGGGGAAGGTGGGAGGCTAAATCCAGTTTTCTACATGAGGCTCACAGCAGCTGCTGGATGAGACCAGGCAACACCGACCTTGAAGGACCGAGGAAGTGGAGGGAAGCTGCACCCAGCTAAGGGTAAATTCAGACCCTTTTCAAAAGCTCTCAGCACCTCTGAAAAAACCCAAACCAAACAAATATCCACCTGGCAAGGGGAGAAACCTCAGCAGAGGCACACACTGCATCCCTTTCAGCGGCAGCTGAAGGAATTGGGCACCCCTGGCCCCCCTCAAGACCCGGCCAGGGCTGTGTATATATTGGTGCTATGCATGAGGTGCTGTATGTTCTAGTCATTGATTCTCCACTCCTTCCATAGCTCAGCTGAAAATAAATATCCTCTCCCTCGTTTCCACCTCTCCACTCCCCCCTTTCCCCATTATTGGCTTTCTGACGGAAGGCTTTAATTTATTCCCCCTGCCATATCTTTGTGCCGCTGTTTTCCAGTGCTTCACACCATACATTACCCACCGTCCTGTGTCATTTAACTCCACAAAGCACTCTGAGATACAGTTTGCTTGAAGGATGCTGGAGCCATTAATCCTGATTCCACAGCCCTGCGGAATGCCCCTGGCACTGCCACTGTGCACGCACACAGCCCTTCCTGGCTGCTTCCTCTGAAACCCACCGCCAGCCCTAATTTAACACCAAGTCAGTAAAATCAAGCCCCTCCTGACCACTCGTGGCTTCCCCCCATTCCCATTCTCCAGGCAGAACCTCGCTGGTGCAAATGGTCCCAGCTCCAGGAGAGTGTGGTGAGCAGCTGGATCACGGCAAGAAGAAACCAGTACGGGGAGTGGAATACCAGTCTCCTTCGTGGCGGAAAATGGGACAATGAGATGATGAAAAACACATCAACCACAGCAGATCCCCTCCTCGGAGCTGCTCCGCGCCACGCTGCCTGCAAATTGCTCACCAGAGGGAGAGCTTTGATGAAAAACAGAAAAGGGGGGGAAAAAAAAATTTAACAGAACGAGAAAATGTCATTTATTTTATTTATTTATCGGGATATTTCCGCGTGGGGAGAGGGGGACGGGCGCGATTATTCATCGGATTGCACGCGGCAGGGAAACGTCCCCGCGCCGCCTGACACGTCGTTAGGGTGTATTAATTGTGCCAGAGAGAGAGGTGAGAGAGAGAAAGAGCTGCGGGTCCAACACAGCACCCTGAACGCCGGGCAAGGAGCGGCTCCAGCTGCAGGAAGCAGTCGCTGAACTCCACAGCTATCCCGGCTGGAAAAGGCAAACAAATCCCAGCCCAAACCCTCGTGCTCCTGCCTATTGCACGGAGCAAGCGCTGCCTGGGTTTAAAATCACGCCTGTTTTCAGCACTGCTGACACAACAGCAAAGCTGTGCCTTCCATGGCATTTTCCATATGCCCACAGAATCACAGAATTGTGGAATGGTTTGGGTTGGAAGGGACCTTAAAACTCATATCATTCCACCAAGCGCAGGGACACCTTCCACTGGAACAGGGGGAATTGATCTCACCGGGAAGGATATTTTCCTGTTGTTGTTTTGATTTGCTGATGGGGAAACCGAGGCCCTTGGGCAGCAGACTGGTTTTCCCCTTGGCCATGTGACGCTGGAGCATCAGCGCCGTGGCTCCCGCCTGCTCCTCCTCTCCCAGGCCGCTCTGGAGATGCTGCATTTCAATAACTCCTGGTTTTTCTGCTGCACGCACAGGGGCTTTAACAGCCTTCCACCGGCACGGTGGTGAAGCTGCAAGGTTTGTGGGGAGAGCTGCTGTCTTTCATTGGAGCAGCTGAGGCAGGGGGGAAAAGATGTTTCCATGCCGAAAACCCAGCTGTGACTGAGCTCTGATGAAGGGATGCTGCATTTGTCCACCTCTTCTGCCTGCCTAATAAAACCTCGCTCCCACCAGCTCTTTAAAACAAGGGAGCAGCCAACAGCTGCCAGCCCCCACCTCCTGAGTTCAAACATCCACAAAACCCCGTGGGAGACGCAAATATCTCCATGATTTCCCAGAAACCCCACAAGCAAGAAACTATTACGAGGCCCTGAACAACGGGATGACCCGAAATTCCTACTTGGATTCAAGAAAAACACTCACAAGTCACTTTTTTCGGAGCTAGTGGGGATCAGTTTTCTGAATTCGTGGGAGAAGAGGAGTTGTTCTGGAAGCAACAAGCACTTTGTTGCCATTACTGAAGCCAAAATAATGGCGCACCTGGAGACACACTCCCCTGCATGCAGGAAGGGAAGGGAAGAAGGCTGAAGAGAGCTGTTTTTGTGGTTTAGTTGTTCGGGGTTTTAAAAAAAAAAAAAAATCACTATAATTTAAAGGCCAAAGCTCTAACGAGTGCACAAGGGCAAGAGGCGACAAATGCCTCGGTGAAAAATACAAAATTACCATTTTAATGGATGAGTGTTGACTCCCTGGCTCTCCCCGGGGACGCCTGTTTGATTTCCTCAGCTTGTTAGCACAAGGATTTGACACAAGCGATTAATGCTGAGTTCATTAAGGGGGGGGGGGGGGGGGCTTTTTTGCTTTTCCACTGGATTCAGCATGGGAAAAAGGCTGGGGGGAAAACCAGGGGATCAGTGGTAGGGAGCTCCTGCCCCTGAGGATGCAGAGGATGGAAGCAGCTCATCACACCAGTGCCCAACAGCATCAGCCCCAGAAATGCTGCTCATTTCGGGACTCAAGCTTCAATCTCTGCCCTCAGCACCCTCACATCCCAAGGACAGAAGTCACTGCCTGCCTTTACACCTTCCACCATCACAACAGAGACCAGCTGTGACCCCAAAGCCTGAAAATACCCAACCACCCTGTTCCCTGGCACGACCCGAGCTCTGCCATGGGGAGAAACAGCGACAGAGCACTGGGAAGGGCTGGGAATGGCTGAGCTTGCCCAGGGGCACCTGGAGCACCACTGGCAGAAGCCACTGCTGGAGCAGAGTCACCAGGCACAGGGACACACATCTGGCCCTTGCCAGAAGGGCAAGGCAGGCACCATGCCCGCGGCTCTGCCAGCCCCAGCTGCCCCCACAGAGGGATGGATGTGGAGGGATGGATGGGCTGCATCCAGCCCTGCTCTTCCCACAGGCACTCACAGCACCAGCTGCTGTCCCCAGCCACGAGCATCTGTCCAAAGGGGAAAATCAGCATCCTTTAGGAGGATGGCAGGGCAGTGCCACCCAGAGCCAGATCCCATGCCAGGCCTGTGCCACGGCCCAGGGAATATCTGCTCCATCTGACACTGCAAGGTCAGCTATTGTCCCCTTCCCACCAGCCACGGCACCTCAGCTCCCAGGGGAAGCTCCTTGTGACACAGCCGGGAGATTTCAGAGGCTTTGGAGAGAAAGTAAGAGCAAGCAGGGATGAATCCCCCTCACCCAGGGGACACTTGGAGAGCCAGGGCTGCCTGCCCTGAGCCAGCAGCTCTGTGCAGCCCAGCTGCCTGCTTCCCCCTTCGTTCTGATAAAGTCCCTGCTCAGCAAGAGCAGTTTGTTTGGGGTTTTTTTGTTGAGGAAGCACAAGCAGAGGTGGAAGGTTAAGTCCACTCCGGTGCTCTTTGCTGGCTCTCTGGCCGATTTGGCAGATGAATTCCTGCACAACAGGCAGCTTTGAGGAATGAATGCAGCTGGCGCTGGCTGGCTGTGCCCTGTCCTCTCACCCTGAGCTGAACACACGGCTGGTGAACCACAGAACCACGGCCTCCCCTCTCCTGCACCCCCAGAAGCCCCCTGCCCATCGCTGATGCAGTCCCACTGTTTCCCAGCTCTGCACCAGAGAGGAGCAGCAAGGCAGTCACGGGGAAGAAGTGGTTGCAACTAAAAAGGACTTACAGCTCTTTTTTCTCTTAGAAATAAAGCCCTTCCTCCCTTTCTCCGGCTCCTTCCCGTTAATCCTCTCTCCTCAGGGTTTTTGGCTAAGTGCTGCTCCCCAGGCACAGGGCTGGGATTTTCTATCCCCATCACCCAGGGCGGGGAGCTGGGAAGATGCTTCCCAGCCACAGCTGTGCCCTGCCACATCAGCTCATGTCATCGGGCCATTACTCAACTATCAGCAGCTTCCTGCAGAATTCCCTCCCCCTGTGTTCCCCAGATGCCCACAGATCTCTCTGGGTCCTCGGAAGGGGCACAAAGACGTCACTGGCTGCAGAGATTCCTGGTTTCTCTCCCGGCTGGAGAGGCTTTTATTTTAGACAGGCAATTACTTCGTGCTGCGCTCTGTGTTTTGCAGCACTCTGCTGGCTTGGCCTGGGGTGGAGTTTCTGGCTGGGGTTAAACCACGACACGCAGGGGATGGACACTCTCCCAGACCTGGGATGCTCCAGGAACACCAGTGACCTGCTCACCCCCCACAGCAGCCCTGCTCTGCCAGTTTACAATCCATCCCACTGCGGAAAGCTCCCCTCTGCAAGGCTCCGTGTCCTCATAGCTCCCCTGCAAGGATGGCACAAGAGGGGGTGCTGGGATGGGCTGGGGTAAGGAGGGAGGCATCCCTCACCTCGCACCTGGACACAACACAGATCCCCAGGGAAAGCAGGGCAGGGAGGGTCTGACAGAGCTTCCGTGGTCCCATGACTAATGAGAAAAGCCAGGATGGAAAGGGACAAGTGGCCACTCACACTGAGGATGCAACTCAGGAGCCCCAGCACAAAGATCAGCTCTGCTGGGAGAACACCAGGATCTGAGCTGGGACATCGACTGACCCGGGAGCCAGGCTGGGTAGAGATCCACAAACCAATCTGGAGCAACCTGGTGTAGTGGAAGGTGTCCCTGCCCATGGCAGGGAGTGGAATAAGATGAGCCTTAAGGTCCCTTCCAACCCAAACCATTCTGCGGTTCTATGAAACACCCATTTCACCCTCAGCTCTGCCCAAAACCCACAAAGTCCATGCCCAAGCTCTCCACAACCCACAGCTCCCCAGGAGCTCGGTTTGGGGCAAGCTGATACGCACAGCCAAGCCCAGAGGGGCAGATCCAGGCTGGCACAGCGGGCTGGATGCATGAAAGCCCTGATGACAAACGGCATCAGCACCACAGCACCAATTAGCCGCTCTGCGAGGTTAAGACAATGCGAGCGCCGTCCCTGCCAGACAGAAGATGCCAAGGGAACGTGTTCTGAAAGGTTTGGCCTCCTTAGCATCGCTCCGAAGTAATTCCACTTGTAACTCATAAAGCTTCCCCAGCCGACTGCACGGGGCTTGCCAGCTCCTGGATGAGACAGACATTTGTGTGAGATATACAAAGCCATTTAGCTGTTCAAAAGCTATCAGCACTTACATGCAAGGTTGAAGCAGGACAGATTCTGCTGTATTCAGGGCATCAAAGGGGATTATCCCAGGAAATGATAACAGATTTTAATTTAGATCCTCCAAGATGGGTATTGGGGCTGGGCAGAGAGAGGTAGAGAAAGAGAAGGGGGGAGATGGTAAGGCAGGGAGGGGGAGAAAAGAAAAATAAATAAGCAAGGGGAGATAGCTGATCACAAAAGTGGTGCCCACACATTTGCCATGCTGACCACGGAGCTGCAGCTGCCACGGCGTCATCCCTGTGCCTGCCCGTGCTCCTTTTCCCTAATCCTTCACAATTCCAGGGCGAGCTGCGGCCCCTCCACGCCAAATATTGCCATTTTCCTGGGCACTGCCTCTATTCCTGCTCAGAGCTATATTTTTCCAGGCAGGAGAGGAAGAGGCTGCCCATCGGGCTGTGACTCGGGCTATCAGACAGTCTATCAGCGGCTTCTGGGTACATTAAGTTCTCCTCTGCAGCAAGATCTCGATACTCGCGTCCTCCCAGCCTGATTTTCCATGCAGATTAAAGAGCTTTACACAATGAGCACCTCTGCCTCCCAGACGTGCTTGGGGTTGTGTATTTTAAGGCATCTAACTTGAGGGGCAGGGTCTGAGGCTTTCCACACCAGGGATGGATGATGGATGGATGGATGGATGGATGGATGGATGGATGGATGGATGGATGGATGGAGGTACCTCCAGAGATGCTCAACATCAGCGCTCTGAGAGTTGCTTTCTGGAGATGCTGGAGGCCCAGCTCAATTTTGAACACTCCCTCAAAATCAAAACATTTCGTTAAAACCACAAAAACCCCGTAGCTTTGTATTTTAAACTGTTTTAATTGAGGATACGTGGCAAATCCTTCCAGATTGAGGAATAGTTTAAGTCAATCCCAAGCCTTGTTTTCTTTTTAGAAGCAGCTCCTTGCCTCATGTCCTCTCCTGCCACATGGCTTCTTTGCAGGTTTTGCCTTTCTATTTCCGACAGTCCCAGATGGGATCTATGAATAAAACTGAAGAGGAGCTGGAGATTGGCTCCGAGTCATTAACGCAGCAAATATAGACTCTGCTCAAGATCTAAGGCATGGAGGGGGGGGGAAGAAAAGCTCCCACCTCTCTTCTCGAGGATGGATCCAGGCTAATGTGGAATGACGTATCCCTGCCGACATTAACGGAGCAGAGGGGACAGTTCTTGCCTTTTAATCCCCAGATAAATTCAGTGTACGCAGCGGGTACACAAAATGCCTCTGGCTATGCACAACACAACTTTCCTGCCCCAAATGCCCATCTCCCGAGGCTGCTCTTGGACAAAAAGCCTGAATATCCCAAACCAATCTGTTCAGTGACCCGTATCTTTTGCCTGTGGGAAGATGTTTTATACATGGAGTTCTGTAGGAACCAGATCTCACAAGTGCAGCACAAAGTCAACCCCTGCTTTGACCTGCTCTGCCCAGAGACCTCTGCATCTCACCCATCCCCAGAACATCCACCCTCCCCATGCAGCTGGAATGTGGCTGCCTTGGAGAGGAGACATTTATCCAAGAGGAAAAGCAGATAACTTGGAGTTATTTTTAGTCATATTGATCAAAATCCTGGTATTTGGTCAAGAAAATTTCTTAGGACAATTTCTCACCCCACATTGTACAACTGGGCTGCCTGAATGGATCAGGGGAGGGATCAAGCTCAAGAAACACACCCAAAAAACCCCAAATCCTCCCCTTTCCCAAGCCAACACTCAGGACAGGTCAGTGCATGCACTCAGGTTAATAAAATGACCCAAAACCAAGAGTGATGAGCCCAGTGTGACAACCTGGGTGCCACCAGCCCCACCAGCACAACCTGGAGGGAGGAAAGTCCCTCTGCTTCCAGGTCATCGAGGCTGACCTGACATCCAGGTCAACATCACAAGATCATCAACTAACGAGAACCTCTGAAAACCAAGGCAGAAACCCACCCAGCCTCCACCTGCGTGGTCCAGGGAGAAAATCCTCGTCCCTGCATCCCCACCATCCATCCTCCTTTCTCCTTCTTGGCAATTAAAGCAACAAACAAAGGTGAAGGAATCTCATTCCATTTTTAAGGCAAAAGGCAGGAAAACGGAGAGCGGAGGGCACCGCTGGGAGGGAAGGGGCTGTAATTAAACCCTCCCCCTCTTTCTGTTCTCGCTGGCTTTCTGAAGGCCTGACTAGAACGCCCTTAAAGCCTTCCTCCACAAAAGCAGGAAAGAGACCCCCCCCTTCCCCTCCCACCGCCCGCCACTAAATGGAACGAAATGGATTTTTCAAATGTCACGCTAGTATCCACTTAATAATACATTTTCCTATAGACAGGACAATAATATATATTTTAATCACTTTTCTACAGGCAAATAAACGGCATGGAAGCCCGGCCTTCACTGGCGCTTGGAAATTATGAATTTTTCAATAACCTTTTCTATTATTCATCCCGTGTTATTCCGTAACATTTCTATGTGAGGAATGTGCTTGCCAGACACTTTATGAATCTCTTCTTTTATTTATTAAACAGCAAGGTGTCTCCCTGAAACCCCTCCTCCCTGCTCTGGGAAGATGTCGGCGGAGCCTGGGCAAGGCTTAAGACATAGATAATTACACCTTGGGTCATTAATAATTTCCCTTCTGGAAGAGCAGCCACGTGAGCAGCTCCTGGGATGCAGCTGGCTCAGCCTCAGGTGGGTTTGGGGGCAGATGCAAGGAATAAAATCCAGAGTTCAGGGAAGAGGACAGTGGGGTGGGCTCCAGGGATATACCCCATAAAACATCTTTATATAGGGAGGGATTCACTGCTGGCACAGCACAATTCCCTTGGCTCTGGCAGGGATGAGCCAAATTAGAAATCAAGGCTGTGTCCGTGGATTTTGTGTTTGGGAGAAGCCAACTCTGTGTCCCTGGCTCCATGAGGGTCTGTACTGTGTCCTGCTGGACTGGACAGCCAGAGGCCAAAAACAAGCCTTTTTCACACCAAAACACCAGTGCCCTGCTGTCCCTCATCATTTACACAGCAACCTGCTGCAGGAACGACCCCATAAACAAAACCAAAGTCCTTTTTTATGGACACCTCCTCCTGCCTCCGAGCAGAGACCAGGCCGTGCTGCGGCCTTGCCGGGTGGCTGGACGCCGTGGACGGCACAGGAAGGGATCAAACGGGGAAGCACCACTTCCAACACCTAACACCAGCTTAATTACGGCACGGTATCCCTGACTTTGGTCCCTGCACAACGCAGAAAGCTCAGCAGCTGACGGCAAAGATCCTCTGATGCGACCCAATTAGGAATCCAGATCCGACGCACGAGAGCCGAACGCACGGCAACAAGAAAAAGCAAAGGAGACGCCAAGGAAGCAGACCTGGAATTAATCTGAGTGCCGTGCTCATGGATACCCACGAGGTAGTGGTTAAAAAGATTTATAATTTGAAGGCAGTGACCCTGTGGGGGAAGAGCGGGGGTGCTCTTCTTGCAGCAAGCGGGACCTTATTATTTTGCAAATGACATCTCCATCACGAGGCAGAGCCTCTCGCGCTGAAATACAGATGAATAAATGATACGTGGAGGAGCTTTATGCAGATTCTTGGCGGAGATAGGAAGAAAAAGGGGGGAAAAAAAAGAAGATGGAAAATTAAGGCATAGATTTCCCACAATGTTCCCGTTCCCATCCCCAAGGTTCAGATACCAGCGTCGCTTGGGAATTAAAAAAACAACAAAAAAAAGAGAAGTAAAATAAAATGATCGAAAATACCGCCTGGAGCTCTGCGCTTAAGAAAGAAGGAGAAGGAATTTTAAAATGGTATGCTGGATCAAAAAGCAGCTTTGGCAGCGCAGCTCAAAGCAGCCAGAGCATCCCTAGGCACCGTCCTGGTTCAGCACCTGGGGACTTTATCTCACACAGGGAGACCTGGAGTTCACGGGACCGGCCAGACTCAGGTCCAAGCCATTTTTCCTCAGTATCTTTAATTAGACGATCCCTCCTGCCTGCCACAAGGACACAGGGAAGGACATCGCCCCAGTCTGTGGCCAGGAGCCTGTTCCATACCTGTTCAAATACTGATAACTCCTACTCCAGCTGCCTCAGGTGGCTGTGGGCTGACACTTGGCAAAGGATTTCTCCGATAACTCCTTGTAATCAGGATGGGAAAACAGCCCCACTGAACCCAACAAAAAAAATAGATTAAAATAAAGAAAAAAAGCGACTGTGAGAAAAGGCCGGTGACAGGGACTGTAATGGATTTTCAGGGGCGGGAAATGCTTTTGGTTCAACTTTTTGTTGGTTGCAGCAGGGGGCTGGAATTGGAGGAATTGATTGCAGGGATGCAGCTCAACACGCCCAGGCCAGTGTCCCTGCTGCAGGGGCCTTGCGAGACAGCGTCCAAGGAAAAAAATCATCCCACTATTGTTACTGATACTGTGGTAACGTGGGGAATCCACGAGGCAGAGGCAGCATCCTCTTCTTTCCTCTTTACCACAGGAAAGGCCAAATACAATAAGCAAAATCCCTAGGAAATTCATTTTTTTCTACACCTTGAGGATGAGGAGGAGAAGCACAGAGAAACATCAGGCAGCTGCCGTCCCCAAGATGGCAAAGGCCACATCTGAGGAACAAACCCTGCAGGTTTTATGCCAGGTGTGAACCAGAGTGACCGTGGGCAGCGAATCCCAGTGCTCTCATTAGCCAGAACCCCTATTTCATGCCCAGCACTGGTTATTTTTAAACCTGCACATCTCACATGAGCAGAGAGCTCAGAAGACGGGCGGCTCCAGCCAGAGAAGGAAGATCCATGGACAATGGCAGCATGGGGCAGGGGTGAAGGAACAGGAGAGCAGGGCTGGGACAGGGTGTTGTGAGAAAGGACGAGGGCAATAATCTCGGGGTTCAGCGTGGATGGTGAACACCAGAACTGTTCCAAGACAGCCAGGAATCTTGGAGATTCCCAGCTGCTGTGAGGGTGGGGAGGTGCTGGCACAGGGTGCCCAGAGAAGCTGTGGATGCCCCATCCCTGGAAGTGTCCAAGGCCAGGCTGGGTTAGGATTAGGGTCAGGGCATGGATGGGGTTGGAGCAACCTGGGATAGTGGAAGGTGTCCCTGTCCATGGCAGGGGGTAGGAATGAGATGGGCTTTAAGATCCGTTCTAAACCAAACAGTTCTGGGATTCTGGGATTGTATGATCCATGCTCAGCAAGGTTGGGAGGAGGGAGCAATCACCATGGGGGGATTTCCTGGTGGAGACCAGAGGTGGCTCGGAGACAGGAGAAGCGATCACCATCCTCGTGCACTCCTTTACCATCAGCATGGACGGCTGACCTGACACCCCCAATCCCATAGGAATTTCGGGACCTAATGACAAAGGCTCCCAGCTGCACCCACCTCTGCAGCTCTGCCAAAAGCACCAAGGCTGACCCAAAACTGAGGTCTCCCAGATCCCATCACCTTCATTCCTCGTCTTTGTCCTCGGCATAAAGGTTCTGGCAATCAGGTCCACCCTCAGCTGGTGGGAAGCGAGGGCTTTTTGGACCTCGTGAATCTCACGACAACCGGAATCTCCAGCAGAATGGAACAAAGGTACCAACGTGTGCTGGCCAACATCTCCAGAAGGATCTGGTGGGTTGGGCTCAGTGCAGGTACCAAAAGCAACACGAAAAGTTGTTTTCCAATGTCCTCAACGAGTTGGCTGCCGAGCCCCCGAAAGGCAGGAATTTGTCCAGCAATCCAAGCTGAGCGCTTTGGGAAACACAGACTGAACTAACCACTTGGAAAAAAGCTTCCAAGTCTCTCTGAAGCTTTACCCTGAAATGACAGCTCCAACTTTTTAATGGCACCCAAAGTATTTTCAGCCTGGTTTCCTGAGGAAATGAGCCTTACATACCGGCAGTGCCTGCCCGGCTGTTTCCTTTCCCCATCTCCAGTGATTTCTAAACCTTACAACCCATTTCAATAAAATCTGATGGAAGGACACATTTATCTCCAAGATACAAGTTTGGGGAAAATAGGGAACTAGTCAGATGAAAGATACTATTAAAGCTTTTACCCACAGAAAGGCAGCACTGTGGATTCAACTTTTTTTAAGCATCAGAAAATCTAGCACGAGTTTGCTCTCGAGACACGGGCACAGGGATCCAGGAATAATTATTTCTGCTGCTCATGAAAGTAGCTGTGTGTGTTTTTTTATATGTATGAAATCAACACCAGAATATTTGCCTGGATAAACTAATCGAAATTGCTTGTTGGATGAGTTCACCGGCTATAAAACCCTGCAGTTACAAGGTATAATTACAGCAGCTTTTATTTTCCTCAACAAAAAAAGTCTTCATTAAAACAGAGTTAAGGTTGTAAGCAGATCATTAATTTATAACAACATTATCAGATGGGTTACAGTTATTAAAAGAGCACACACCGAAGAGCCAGGAAAGCGAGGAGTGAAGGTTAAAAACAGCTGAAATTTCAAAAGCTGAGTTTCATAAATATCCCAGCCCCAGCCTGATCAGCTGCAGGGATACTGCAGCAAGGACACCTGGAGAGATCTGCATTATGGATGGGCTGGTGGGAGGCCCGGCAATGCCGGGAGATGCTCCCGGAGCAGGCACGGACACGGAGCTTCCCGGGAGATCTACGGAGACCTGGAGCTGCAGAGACCTGGTCTAGTGGAAGGTGCCCCTGCTCCTGGCAGGGGGTTGGAATAAGATGGGCTTTAAGGTCCCTTCCAACCCAAACCAGTCTGGGATTCTCTGATTTGCCCCACTGAACACCACAGGGATCCCAGGAGGATGAGCCCCACCCTGGATGACACCTCCTGAGAACTTTTTGGGCTGCAGCTCATCTCACATGGCTCACACCCCAAGGCACTGAACCCAGCAGGGTCTGCCCAGCTATCCCAGCCCCACCTGGAACCTGCTGGGTGCCCACGTGTGCCCCAGAGCAGTGACAGCCACAGGGACTGCACCAGGGGACACCCAGCAAAGCCACTCTTCTCTTCCGAAGGAAAAGCTCATTTAAACTCTGCCTTCGGAGAGCAAAGACCAACAGCACCACGGAATCACAGGGAGAAGGACCAGGATGGGATTTCACCCAGGAACTCAGGACCTGGCATGCCCCTGTGCTGCCCCATTCAGGCAAAGGTCTCTCCTGTGGGCAGCAGAGCAGAGCTAACAGCGAATGAGGGTGAGCACACAGAGAGGGGAAACCACAGGAATTCAAAGAAAATGGGGTTTTCAGCTGTTTGCTTTCCCTCTCAGCCTTGGGTTTGCATTCCTTTTATCCCTTACTTTCATTGTAAGTACAAAGCATTAGCTGTCTCTCAGTAGCTCCTGCAGGAGCCAAGAGTTGGAGTGATGGACCCAGCAGGGAAGGGACAAGGATCCCACGTGTTCCCAGCCCTAAGAAAACCTGAAATTCGGTGTCTTGCCACAAGGCAGGACACAGGCACAAGCAATCCCCTCACGGCCATGGCTCGAGGCCTCCTTCTTCTCTTGAAACCTGCCCCAGGTTTGCTTTCAGCACATCGAGTGGAGAGAGAGAGAGAAATACAATCGTGGAAAACCTTTTAAAGCCTGCACAGCTCTCCCTTGATAGCACATTGTTAAAAGGGATGTTATTGCGAGGGGACACTGTGAATCCATACAGTCAATGCTCCAGAACTTTAGTGGCAAAACAACTCAATAGCCTCAATTGACTGCATGAAATTCTATCATTTTACCACTACAAAGAAAGAAGGCAGGAGGAAAAAAAAACAAATAAGAGACTACATTGCATTTGTCTTTCGTTAACTCCCTGGGCAAGAGCATCTCAATCCCTGTCCTTAGCACAATGTGAGCCAACTCCTAAGTGGCTCCAATAAAAAAAAAAAAAGCCAAATACATCCCAAATGCATTCCCACACTCCAGAGCTGCTCTCCTGACTACCCCAAAAAGAACAGCCTCGGCAGCATAAAGACACAGCATCAGCCTCAGGCAGCTGCCTTGATTACCACCTTCCCTCTGATGAAGATGACGCGGGATATGATTAAAGATGCTCTGAAAAGACACACAAGTAATAGAGGAGAACTTTTTGCCTCCTTTCCCCAGCTAGGTCACTAGGTGTTCCTCCTCAGCAGCTGATTTCTTATTCCAAATTTGTCCAGACCTTGCTCTTCTTCATCAGCTGAAGAGCTCCGAGACCGCCGGCGCCTCGATTGTTCCTCTCCTGCTGATTGGGCTTTGTGGCTCTTGGGAAGCTCTGCCTGATGGCAGGAATCTGTCTGCACCCTCCACCAACTGGTGCTTAAAGGGGCTCCAAGGCATCGTGGAGGGTTCAGAGCATCACAAAGAACCAGAAAGTATTACTTTTGTAAAGCAAAACCCCTGCTTAGCTTCTTTTCCCCCCTTTTTCTCATGCCGTACACTCAGGAATTCAGCCGCTTTCGCCACAGCCACTCGGAGAGACGCCAATCACCCCGAGCTGTCCTCGACCCATTCCCACGAGGGTGAGAAAAGATGCTTTTATTTCGGGTAGCGCAATCCAGCAGGCAGGTCAGGGGGCTGAGAGAGCAGGCAGGCGCCTGGCTCCCTCCCCACACTGCAGTGTGACTTTGGGAAGTCATCGCGCTCCGCCAGGTCCCCTCCCACTTCATTTCTCTGCTGCCCTTCTCTGCCATCTGACACACGGGCTGTTTCCTTGTCCTCCGGCCAAACCCCAGCCGCCGCAGCGCTCCCTGCAAATGCTAATGAGCGGTGCCATTGCAACCTGGACGTGCAGGGCTGAACATCTGTGCTTGCACAGAAACCTCTGGATTTAGGGCTGGAAGCATGGAACAGCACAGGCAGCAGGGCTTTGCCTCAGTCCCAAACCATCCTCTGCACTTAGAGCTGCCCGCCCCAAAATTCTCTCCCTGGCCCTGGGGTCCGTCCCGACCCGTGTCAGCCCATATTCCACCGACACAGAGCACGGGCTGAGCACACGGATGCCGGGAGGGACCGTGCAGACTTTGAGCAGCCTCCTCCGTGCAAGGCAGCACCTGCCGGGATGTCTCATCACAGGCAATTGATATTCTACTGAGCATCTTCGGAAAATAATCTGCAAACAAGACGCTGCAGGCTATAAAATCACTCCCTCTCCTTCGCTTTAGATCGCAGCTTAATAAAAGCATAACACAAGGTAGCCGAGGAAACCGCAGCACTCTGCCCAGCCACATCATCCCTTTGTGTATTATTAATCGGTTTCAAGTTGTACCACGGTTTCCTGGGGCGGGAAGGAGAAGGGGGCTCCGGTTGTGGAGGAGACTTGTCTTTCCCTTTCAAGATTTGCTACTAAAAGTCTCACTTAACGGAGCAGCGAGGAAAGAGAGTGGCACTTACACCTCTGGCTCCCCACGATGCTCACGGCGAGGATCGATGGGAAAAGTCATTTGGGGTTTATCTCAGCAGAAGGACACGAGTGCAGCACTGAAATGGAGAAGTTTCAGCCAAATCGGGTGGAAAAAGCATTGTTGGGAAAATGGGGAAAGCACAGCAATTTTTGAGAGAGGAATGGGGCCCTAAGTGGCACCCGGGTATTTTACAGTACATGTCTCTCACCCGAAGCTTTCCAATGTTCTCTTGCTTCAAAAAATCATGGAATTCAGCTTGGAGAAGTCAATCTGGGAAGATCTTTCTGGGTCCCTGATGGGTTTGCAGTAGCTCAGTGCAGGGGTCTCCTCCCCGATCACAACACATCACGCAGGAACATCAATTCTGATGTCTGCAACCTGTTCCCAGACCTCCACATGGGTTTGGTTTTAGGCACGGGCAGAGAATCCTCTCCAAAAGCTCCCAGGATGGAACCAGCAGCTCCCTGGATGCTGCAGAGCGTTTTGGAGAGAGGCTCTGAGATGCTGAGCGCTCCCATCTGTGGGATTTCTGCGGCACCTGGATGAAGAAGGGTTTTACGGTGGGGAAGAAAGGCACGGAGCATCCATCAGAACCCCAGGAGCTGCACGGGCAGGGGACCAACAGGCTGCTGCAGAGCCTTCTGATAATATTTCCCCTCCCACTAAAAAAGTACAGTATATTGTCTGCCCGGGAGCAGTTTAAGTTAGTTCATTTCATGCAGTAAATTAACCTGATTTCTTTAATAGGGGATTTTTATTTGGTGTCAAGCCCCAACTGCTCTCCCAAACCCTGTGCCCTGGGACTCCAGCTATTACACCTTCTCCCTGGGTACGGGGCTGGAAGTGCTGCTGGGGCAGCGGGTTTGGTGACACTCAGAAATAAATGGCTCAGTCATTTCTAAACATCCTGGCCATTTACTGCTGCCACCTGACCCTCCTGAGAGGGACCCTCCTCTCCCACCTGAGAAATCAAGGGATTTCTCAAAGCAAAGCTGCTTTTTAGGTTTACCAAATAGAAAACAAGGTGCTGGGAGCCCTCCTGGAGTGCAGACCCTTCTCAAGCTCCTGTGGGGATGCTGAGGGCAGCTCCACGCATGGAAATTCACTCCAGGATGGGATAAAACACTAAAACTCCCTGAATTACCAGGCCAGGGAGAACATCGAGGTTTTCTCTTCTGGCCAGGTTTGGTCCCAATTTCCTCCCACATGGCTGCTGTAGCCCAGATGGGAGCTCAGCTCCTTACAACAAGCTCCTGTGCTGGAAATTGGCTCTCTCTGTGCCAGGGATGTGGCCAGGCTGATCCCAGTTGGGCAAACAACAGCACGAATCCAGCAGCCCAATTGCTGTCCCCTCCCTTCTGTGGCTTCTGTGGCTACTGCGGCTCCACAGCCCTTAATGGGACCAGAACCAGTGGCCAAGTTGGGAGTCACCAGCCCTTGCTCTGCCAGCAGAGAGGCACCATCATTTGAGATTAAAAAACATCCTGAGGTTTTTAATTCCTGAGAGGCGAAGAGCAGCCCTTTGGGAGTAAGGATGTAGCAATTCTTTTTAACTTCCATGGAAAACCCCAGCTCAATGTGGCACCGAGCAGACACTGCCTGTAAGGCAGAGCCCAGCCCCGAAGGCAAAATTCCCTCTCCAGTGAATCCAGCTCCTCTTCTGCCCCTCTTCCACCTCCTCAATGCCTCCCATCCCATCCTGGCAGTCGTCTCCCCAGCATCCAACCGCTCTGCTCCGATCCACGCCTGGTTAACCAGCTGACAAATGCCCCCAGTTAATTTTTCTCCTCTCCCCTATCTGGGGTGCCACTGACATTTTGATATTTCCCGCTGAGATTATCCTTCACATAATGAATTTTCTCCCCGGCCCCTCCTTTTCCTCGTGCCTTTTGGCTTTGCCGGCGCACACTCTCTCTCAACTCCGCCGGCTCCGGGAGCATGCCCGACACAAGATGAATCGCCCGGAGACTCCTGGTGCATCCTTCTTTACACTTCACATCTTCCCAGCGCCGATGAGAAATAGGTTTTTTCCTCATCCATCATAAGTCAGCGTGACAAGGCTGTCGTTCTCCGGCACCGCATCGCTGTATCATGCGCCTCTCCGTCCCGCCTGGCTGAGCAGCCCGCTTCCCTGCGAGCATCTGGGACCTTTCCGAAGCGCTGTCGGTCGGATCGGGAATTTGGGCACTGACAAAAAGTTATTTCTGATCGTTTCCAGCCTCCAAATTGCTCCCTGCCTCTTGGGTTGTGCCCCACTAAGCTTCTGCATGGCTCAGGCCATGTTAAAATCCTAAGGAGGGCTCATGTGGAAGGGGAAACTGAGGCACGGAGCAGCTTTGTGACTCCCGTGAGGTCTGACTGTGAGCCAGGAGTAGCTATCAACAAATCCTGCATTTTCATCCCACGTGCAGCCAGCACTGCTCCAATAACCAGACCCCAAACCTGAGCAATGGCATCAAAACCAAAGGAATAAAAAGGTGAAATTGTCAATTCTCATCTCTTCAATAAACTCCAAGTGCTTCACTTCAATTTTCCTCCTGTAACATCAGTCAAAGAAAGCAGAGGATTCTGCCTCGGGTACAATTTGATATGGATACTTCCCTCTTTTTGACATGGGATGTTCTTTCTGACAACTTCCACTTACTCAGAAATTCCTCTCAGGCCTGGGATAGAGGGAATTTGGAGCGGGGGAATCACCCTGCGATGAATTCAGGCAACACAAAGCCCAGCAGAAATCTGAAACCTCCTGCCAAGGTTGGGAGCAACCCGCTGCTTTCACTTGCTGCTGAGCATCCATCCTTGGGAAGGCAGTTTGTGAGCCTGGCAGCGGCACCGGGGGGGTTTGGAGCGAGGATGTCAGGGAGAACGGGGGGAATCAGAGGCAGGCAAGGGTCAGATGGCTCTGTGCTGCCTGCTGCCACCTGGCCCTGCATCCGAGCTTGTTTCCATGACAATAGCAGGTAACTTCACTCCAAGCCATCAAAAAGAAATGGGATGGAAAGCCGTCCAACAGAGACGGAGAAGTGACAGCTCAGCCATCGGGATCAGACCCCCACGAGCAGGTTCCCTCTCAGCTCTACGGTTCGTGCCCAGATAAATCCCTGCATTTTGGGGTTCCCCACTAAAAACAGCGGCGATGCCCTCGTGGTGATGAGCCTGCAGCCCTTTCCCTGCCAGACCCCTACAACACCTGCTTCCCCCCAGCAGAGCCGCGTGCAGCCTGGAGAGCCGGGAGCAGCGAAGGAGCATCCCTGAGTCTCCCGGCAGGAGCAGGGAAGAGCTCCCAGCCGTCCGCCCTCCTGTCACTGCAAGACAAGCAGCTCAGCCGGGAAAAGAAGATTTAACTGTGTTTGCTTCAAAACCCCAAAATGAGTTCCCTCCCATCTGCCGGGAGAGATTGATCTCCTAAGTCAGCCGTAAATCGCCTGAAAACTCCCTGGGAGCACTTCAGCCAGGAGAGGGATGAGGCCAGGAATTGTGTGCTCTCCTAGGTTCACATCCTGCAAGGACACTGCCGGAAAGCAGATGGATTATCCAGCTTGGATACAACGATTTTGGTTTGTTAATTAATCTTCTAATTTCTTGTGTCGGCAGGTAAAGATCTTCCCACCCCAAAATGAGAATCTCTGTTCCCCAAGTCCTTATTCAACTTCCTAAATAATGCTGACTCGGCATTACGACAAGGGGGAGACCCCTCTGCCGTCACTGAGGTCATGGATACTCCTGGGACAAACTCTGCACCTACTTAATGTCACTTTTGGGCACTGGACAGTGTCACAAGGGGAGAGGAGCCTCTTGCAACAGAGCTGGAAGTAGCAGAACGCAAAAAATTCGGAATAAATAGTGGACATCCAATATCATGTGTGTTTGCAGCCCAGCCAAACCCAAGACATCCAACTGCCAGTACTTCAAAGGTACAAATGTGAGATATAGAGCTATAGAGACATACATAATCTTTTTTTTCAAACTCTCAGGCTCATTAGTCCAGTTCAAGCTGTGTTGCTCCACTAGAAAGGCTCTGATGATGCCAGTTTTATTCCCTACTGGTACCTTAGTTTTTCATTTAACTTTTGCAAGTCAAAGTTTTCAAAGAGACCTGCTTGAAAGTCCCTTTCTATAAATCCATATTAACTAATTCCATGCAAACCCATGGAAGGCGCTCTCAGTATTGTTGATCCCAAACCTTCAGCAGGAGTTCAGTCCTTAAAAATCAGGTTGGAAAATATTGGGGTTGCTTTTGCAGCCTTTTAACCTAAAACCTACTTTTGGTCCATGCTTTTGAGTTGTTTCTTGCCTCAGTGGAAGAGAAGATTTCTCCATGGCTTTTCCAAAATCCTACAGGCGTTTGCAAAGGCTGAACACTCAGAGGCAATGGGAGAGGAATCCGAGTTGTCTGAATTTTGCTGTGGCAATTCCTGCTGAATGCAAACTGCAAAATAATTGGGGACTAGAGATGCTCGTGGCTATTCGGAATGGCAGGAAAAAAGAATCACTCTTGCCTGTGAACAATCACCAAACAAATCACTCCTGAGCATATGCTCAGACAAATCAGAAGGAGAACCAGAGAGGCCCAAACAGGGCCATGGTGCACACACTGCAGGAGGCAGGAACTCCCAAAGGAACAGAATGGATGCTGCTCAGCCCTGCCAAGCCCAGGAAAGGGGCAGAGGGTAACTGGGAAGGTGGGAGCCAGAGGGTATTGGGGAAGCAGCCATGAGCTGTGTGGGGTGGGTCCTAAATATAAAAAGGATGTGGAGCTGCTGGACAAAGTCCAGAGGAGACAACGAAGAAGCTCCCAGGGCTGGAGCCCCTCTGCTCTGGAGCCAGGCTGGGAGAGCTGGGGGTGTCCAGCGTGGAGGGGAGAAGGATCTGGGGAGACCTCAGAGCCCCTTCCAGGAGAGCTGGAGAGGAACTTTGAGCAAGGGTCTGGAGTGCCAGGACAAGGAGGAATGACTTCCCACTGCCAGAGGGCAGGGATAAATGGGATATTGGNACAACAAAGAAGCTCTGAGGGCTGGAGCCCCTCTGCTCTGGAGCCAGGCTGGGAGAGCTGGGGGTGTCCAGCGTGGAGGGGAGAAGGATCTGGGGAGACCTCAGAGCCCCTTCCAGGAGAGCTGGAGAGGGACTTTGAGCAAGGGTCTGGAGAGCCAGGACAAGGAGGAATGACTTCCCACTGCCAGAGGGCAGGGATAAATGGGATATTGGGAAGGAATTGTTCCCTGTGAGGGTGGGGAGGCCCTGGCACAGGGTGCCCAGAGCAGCTGTGGCTGCCCCTGGATCCCTGGCAGTGTCCAAGGCCAGGCTGGACAAAGCTTGGAGCAGCCTGGGATAGTGGGAGGTGTCCCTGCCCATGGCAGGGGGTGGAATGAGATGAGCTTTAAGGTCCTTCCCAACCCACACCACCCCACGAGTCTCTGACGATTCCCTGGCTCTGATTCTGGCACATTCTGCAAACACACCTTGGGACGTTCCTAAACCACAGCGTGCTCTGCCTCTGCCCCAGCAGGAGATGTTATAAAGCTGCATCAGCACCACAATCTGAATTTCATCTCCCTCAGGACAAATGCAATTCCTGGCACCACAGGAGGTCCAGAGGATCTCCTGTGATCTAGAGGATGCCTCTAACCCACGTAATTCCCTTCCTGTCCTGGCAGGTGACACACACCTGAGATGGCAACAGCACTGGCACTGCAAGGGCAAGACAGAGATTTAGGAATCCCAATCCTTCCACTTCCAGATAAAACTCCCAGATCTTGAAAAGAACCATCCCTATGGATCTCACAGCAGTTCCAAATCCTGCACGTGAAGAACAGAGGCACCACTGACCTTGTCTGCCTCAGCTGAGCCAGCTTCTTCCCACCACCTCCCACCACATCCCCATCCTCACCTGGGTGCAGGATGAAATTCCCAGGGCTTCCCAGTGCTCCCCACTACCTTAAGCCCCTCCACCAAGGCCTCTCAGGGCCAGCTGCGAGGGACAAACAGCTGGAGACAGACATAGGGAGGGAAAGTATCCGTGAGGAAAGTGATGGAAGCTGCCATGTGTCACCGAGCTGCAGCCACCAAGGCTAATTGAGCCTTCAGGCCCTGCTCCTCCCGACGGCGGGAGCGGCTGAGATTAATGAACAGAACCAACCTTTTCCCTTTTTTTACGGTCCTTTTTTCCTAGCAGTGTCTGAGCACGGCGGCAGAACCAGGATCAATAGGTGGGAAATGTAGGTAATAAGTGGCCTTTAAGAAGACAGCTGGGACCTGCATGTCCTGCTCAGCTACAAATCCCAATCGTGCCCGACAGGCACAGCTCTGGCACACGGGTCCTTGACTGATGCAAATCAGGGGACAGAGGCCAACAACCAGAGCTGCTCTGAGGGCTGAGTTCATCCCTCAGTCCCCACATAAGGAAGGGATCCAGGATCTCAGGTTCATTGTGGGGGGCAGCAGGAGGGATGGCTGGAATCAGAACCCCAGACCATGGAAGGATGCTGATATACCCATCGCTTTTGGGAACATGCTCAAGATCTGCCACACCACATCCACTCTTAGCACCCAGCAGTCAGCTTAATTAAATAGAATTAGAGTTTGCAAAGGAGCCACTGGGACAGCTGGGGATTTTGAGGCACCCTTCATCTGCAGACCAGGAATGGTTGGAGAGGGACTTTGGAAAGGGCCTGGAACAGGTCAAGGGAGAACAGCTTTTAACTGCCAGAGGGCAGGTGGGAAGAAATTGCTGCCTGTGAGGGGGGAGAGGCCCTGGCACAGGGTGCCCAGAGAAGCTGTGGCTGCCCCTGGATCCCTGGCAGTGTCCATGGTCAGGTTGGAGGGGCTTCAAGCAGCCTGGGATAGTGGAAGGTGTCCCTGCCCATGGCAGGGGTGGGATTGGATGAGATTTAAGGCCCTTTCCAACCCAAACCATTCTGTGATGATTCAATGATGATGATGATGATGACGACGATGATGATGATGGAAGGAAGGGAGGGAGGGAGGGAGGGAGAACACACTCTGATGGGTCAGACCTGTGAGCAGCATCAGGGCCAGCCAGAGCCAGCACCATCCACGCCAGACAACAAAACTGCACGAGCTCCTCAGCCTTGTCCCGAGTGCCCTCAGCTTCTCAGAGCCGTGGCTGTCCAGGTGGGAGGGCAGGGCAGCCCCCAGGAAAAGCTGCAGCTTGGGCCCCCACCTGAGAGGGCAGAGGGTCGGGGCAGCACGGCGGGGAAGGCAGACCCAATTCCTGCATCACACCGCGCTCCAGCTGAGAATGCCGGCAGCCTGGGGGCTGTGTGTGGCCCGAAGTGCTGGTTATTATGCGAGTCAGGCAGCCCTGGTGACAATTAGGCACCGCTCGGAGGCGGCGCAGGTGGCTGCCTGCACCTGGGGCTGCGCTCCGGGAACGCGGGGCTGCTCTGGGAGAGCTGCGTGCTCCCTCTGCTGCACTTCTTCCCACTGCCCTCCTGACTTCCGGCCACGGGTCACGGCAGGATCCTGCGTGGCTTACTGAGACTCTTTTCCGTTTCAACAGAGCCGCCCCTCTAAGGAAGCCACCTGAGACAGGAGCAGCGCTGCCCGTGCAGAGGGGATGGACTAATTCATCTCCTGGCCACCAAAAGCATCCCAAGTCCTGCCTAACGACCTTTCCCGTCCTGTCGAGGCATTAATCAGCTTGGAGTGCTGATTTCACACGACTTCTGGAGGCAGGCAGGCTCCCTGGCAGGAGCATGGCCATGGACTCCTCCAGACCTCTTTCTCTCCTCATCAGAGTTACTGTTTTGGGTAATGATGAAGCAGGGGAATTGATTTGAAGCCTAATGAATAATCAGCCACCATCAATAATTGTAATCACTAATCTGGTGCAATTAGAGGCAATTATAGTAAATGCAATTTCCTCCCGAGCTGCTAACGAACTGCAAAAATATGAATTGACTTGAACTGGCTGCCTGTGATTTAAGCAGTCGAAGGATCAAGGATCCCATCACACCAACAAAGGCTCTTAAAGGGACATGGAAGCTGCTTTGTCCCCCTTTTCCACCCCACCCTCCCAGCCAAGCCACCAAACTTTGGAGGGAATCCCAAGGCAGCATCGTAAAAGGGACGGAACTCCTTTTCCCCCCACTTCTTTCCCTCCGTGTGAGACGTGCCACAGCCGAATCCCAGAGCGGCTCCTGCAAAGCAAGGATAACACGCGTGAGGAGAGGTGCCACACGCCACGTCCGTGTGCGAGGAGAGATTGCCACCTATTGGCACATCCACGGGGACGGTGGAGGAGGCGGCAGCACCTCCAGATCCACGAGGAGCAGCAGGTTCTTGTGGGTTTGGAGACGAAGCGGCGATTTCAAGCTGCCTGTTATCCTCCCGACGCTGTTAAAAGCGCTGTTTCAAAGCACCCTTTTAATTTCAAGTGCCCGGGAGGACACGCACCAGCCTCGGTTGGAAAAGGTGATAAGCACAAGAGTGGGATCTTAGGAGAGTTTTTAGAGATGAAAAGAGAGCTGACGAGTACTTTCTTCCTCCCAAAATGCAACAGAAGCGGAAAGATCTCGAAGAAAAGCACAAGCTACTTCCCAAAACAAATGAGCTGAATTCAGTGCCAAGAATTGAATTGAAAAGCACCAAAAGGAGCAATTTCAGGGATTTGGGGCAGGGCCCAACTTCTCTGTCCATTTGGGAACTCTACAAAACTGAATTTTGCATAGGAAATGCTCCATCTTGACAAAGGTGGCTCTAAAGAAACCTGGTCTGGCAGAAGCTGTCCCTGCCTATGGCAGGGGGTTGGAATGGGATGATCCTTGAGGTCTCTCCCAACCCAAACCAGTCTGGAATTCCACGATAATGTGGAAACTCATTAGATTTCCTATCTCAAAGCCCATTTGATGACAAGCCATGGGGGAACAGCTGTCACCAGGCAGGTACACACACCAGGGCACTGCATTTCCATTGTCTGTCCATCCCGAGGCTGCAGAGACACAAACCACTGGATCAGACATGGAAATGAGCCTGCCTCCATGAGCAACCCCCACTCCATTCCAGCTATTATTCTCCTCGGAGTCAATAACTTCCACTCTCCTGCCCGTAAATCTTGATATTCACCTCCCCGGAAATCAATAGCCGCCTATTATTGGTCTGTAATTGTTACAAAAATTTAATCAAGGGTCAATAAAGGAAAGGAACAAGTCTATTGCAGCAGCAGAACTTCCAGCACAAAGTATTTCACTGCCCAATTATCCCCCGCTCCTGACTTTTGCTAATATTATTTATTATTCAGGCAACTACAACGCCCAGAAGACTCAATCTCGGCTCCGAACGATGTTCCTGCACAAGCAACCAAACTCCCACCGCTGCTCAAACCACTTGCAAGGCAAAGCACCAACTGCATCGTACAGAAAAGGGTACAAACTGCTGGGGAAATTATCACTGCAATAAATCTGTGCCCAAAACTAAGCACCAAGCGAGCGCTGAGAAATTAAAAGACAAATGAGAGACTCGTTCCCAGAGGAAACACGAGTCGGCGGTAAGCGGTGGGAGCTGGGGATATTTTTTTTCCGGGTGTATTTTGGAAATGCAAATTGGATTTCTGTGCAAAATTGCTACTTCTTGTGGAGATTATTGGATCAAATTCACCTTAAAGTAATATATATACATATATATATTAGGGGAGAAAGAGATTAAAAAATCCTTTGTAATTTCCACCTAAATCAGTTCCAGGGGATTGTCTGCTCTCCAGGCTTTATTTGTCTACGTCTCGCAGACAAAAAAATGGTGAGGAAAATAGCAGGGACATTAAAACAAGTTCAAATGTCTTTTAAAATAAGGATAATTGTAATTTCTGACCTGTGCCAGTCCCACTGATAATTTCTGAGAGGTCTGAAGGGGAGAGGAACTTTCCCAGAGCTGCCACATCCCACAATGTCACTTGAAAAAAATAAAAAAAATCACATTTCCAGTTTTCCTATAGGTTTGAAGACACTCTAACCTGGAGATCTCTCCTGCCTCATTCTCCACTTGCCTTTTGGGCTTTAAAAATCAAATTTTAAAGCTTCCCATAAATCCAGCATGTTTATTCCATGCAAAACACAGGGAAGTGTGTCACAGACCTTCTGCTCACAGGCTGAAAAGCATTTGGTTGCATCTATGAGGAACTTTGGGGCTTTTCCTAAGGTGGTCGAGGGTCACTTTTGCTTCTCTTCTTCTCCAAAATTCCTCTTCCACCGATGTCTGCTCACCCTCCACCCTTCAAAATGCATGGAACCCGATCAATTCCAAACCACAAATTCCCACACGCATTTTCCCTCAAAACAAAGCAGAGGCTGCATTTGTGCTCCAAGGTTTTATGCCCAAGCAAGGATCTAAATGAAGCCATCACATAAAACCCCCGAGAAAACATAACCATAAAAAACCACCACCAAAACACCACCTTCAACAGATAAAATATAATTATCCAGCAACAAATGGTGCCAGCACTCCAAAGAGGCAGGAGGAGCACAGACATCTCCAAACCCACTGAAATTTCCAACTGCAAAACATTTTTCCCCCCTGTGGTGCAGCACAAGCAATAAATATGGAAATCTGTAGGGAAAGGAAAAACAGGGACTCTGCTGTGTCTCACCAACAAGGTACAACACAGAAAGGAAGGAAAATGTGTAAGGAAATGAGGAGCTTTATTCCTTCACTGGGCTTTGATGGGCTCCAGATGGGTTCGGGGCATTGCTGGTCCATCACTGGCCTGGAGGAGGGACACAGCAGGTGTAGGGACAGAGGGGACGTAGGAGATGCTGCAAAGCATCCTCACCTCCCCAAACCCACCCCAAATCCCAGATCTAAAGGCTTGGAGCTTCATTCCACTCTCCCAATCAACCGTCCCCAGCCGTGTTTTCCACCAGTGATTTCCACAGCCCAACTAAACCCTGCTTAAAGTGATATTTCCTTGGATCACTCACGTACTTCTCACTTTGCCATTTCCCCAAGAACTCTGTCATCTCCTCCTGCCAGGCTGCAGATGGCCACACCCCCCCAAAAAAAGCTTTTTTAGAGCTGTTCCTCGCTGCACATACCCAATCACAAAGCTTCACCCCCTCCAAAATCAGGATTAAACCCTTAATTTGCTGCAAGTTGGTAAAAATGTGGCTTTATTTCAGAAAAACCGAAGTTTTTCTCCAAATGTTTTGCTGCTGGGCAAGCGGAGCATTTCATTTGCACACAACAATTTCTGCTTGCTTCAGTCTCCCCTGTTTCCCGTTTCTATATTGCAAGATGCAAGCAGAGGAGTGAAAATAAAGCAATTAAAGGAATCACATGGGATTCCCAGATGGCCACTGGTACCAATCAGCTTCAAGAGGGTCTTGGCACCCAACCTGCAAAATATTTGATTTTCTGGAGTGGGTTTGGAGGTTTTTTTTTCTTCGGTGAGTGGAGCTGGAGGTCAGACCCACAGTTGCACACAGAGAATGACAAGGATGCTCTAGAGAAGACCCCAAGTGGCAACCGAGCTCCAGCTCTTCGTGATGTTTTTCCTATTGGTGCAACCTGGATTTATTCCCAGAGCCTGAGGATCAGTTACTCATCTATTGGTTGCTTAACTACTACAACAGATTCATTGGTTATTTTAACTACACCATACTATTATTAGTTATCTACAACACCGGCATTCTAAGCTGCAGCTGTGTTGCTGTTTACTCTCTCTATTGTTTTGAATTTCTTGCTTCTCTCGATTAAGTTTCTCAGGGGTAGACATGGATTGTGCTGAGATCAGTGTCAGATTCAGGCTCAGACAGGCTTGCTGACCTGCTGTTAATCCCCACATTTGGTGAGTGGAGTTGGAGCTCAGACCCACAGCTGCACATAAAGAATGACAAGGATGCTCTAGAGAAGACCCCAAGTGGCAACCGAGCTCCAGCTCTTTGTGACGTTCTTCCTATTGGTGCAACCTGGATTTATTCCCCGGAGCCTGAGGATCAGGTTCAGTCCTTCCTCAGCCTCCTGCTCTTTCCTTGTTCATCCCCACCTTTATCTCCTCCTCCCAGAGCTGCCGTTTACATCTCCGTGTAAGCAGCCGCCCCGGTAATCACAAAGCAGCTTATTTTTAATTGTGCTGAAACTAAATTGTTATTTAAACTTCAGATCTTGCTTTTCTCCCCCAAGACCCCTTTAATTCCTCCCAGATGTTAATTATACTGAATCACAAAGCTGCAAAAATCTCAGGCTGGCTGAAGGAAGAGCCCCTCTGGCCAGATCCTGACGGGAAATCAATGCCACCACCGGAGCTGTATCATCTACGTCCATGCCAGGCTTTGGGAATGGGAACCATGTCCCTGTCTACAGCACCATGAGGACAACGCTTCCCCAAGGACCAAGGTGATTTTAGCAGTCCAATTCCCATTTTTCCATGGGATTCTCAGTCTAAGCTCCATTAATTTTTCGTGAAACCTTGTGGTTTGCCAAATCTCTGGAATTTGGAGCAAAGCCTCCAAGCCATCAAGGCTGTTGTATCCTGGGTGTCTACACCTTTGCCCTTATGCTTGATCCCCAATTTCCTTTTCCTTGAAGATGATGAGGAGGCAGGAGATGATCTGGAGGCAGCAAGGATTTCATCTGGGAGGATTTGGAGTAATTTTCATATTTATCTGGAACCAAAGAGTTTAAATGGAATTTCAGGGTCCTTCCAGCAGGACGTACCGATCCAGTGGAAAGTGTCCCTGCCCATGGCACGGGGGTGGAACAAGATGATTTTTAAGGTCCCTTCCAACCCAAACCATTCCAGGACTCCATGATTCCATGATTTTAGTGGTTCACACAGGATAACACTTCTCTATTGCACCTGGACGTGGGAAGCAGGACGTGCACCTCACTTCATCACTTCAGATGTGGTTTAGCGTTTCTGCTGCTGCATTACTTTGTCACTGGGATTGTTTCTTACTTTAAATACCCGTCACGTTAAGTCGTGGCATTTTGGTGGCTGGCTTGATAACCCTTAGGACATGAAAGGGAATGGGAAAAGTGCAGAGGAAAATCTGTTCCTCCTCCTCCTCCCCACCACGGCTCAGCAGCAGATATAACCTGTAACAAATTGATTTGTTAGGACGAGAGAGACAGCACATGGTATTAAGAAATTATGAATTATTAGGGAGCTTTAAAAGCCAAAAATTTGATACCTATAAACCACTGCTCTGAGCAGATGCCAAACCCCTTGGAACTCGCAATGCACACAGCCACAGTGCAGGTCCTGCAATCCTCCATCCGGGCTAAAAATACCGGAGAGAACAGGGCCAAGCTCCATTTTTAAGCCCTTTTCCATGCCAAACCCTCAATAGGGATGCTCCAGCTCTTATTTCCCTCCTGCTCATCACAGCTCTTCACAAATCAAAAGCATTCCCAATTTATTCCTCTCCTTTCCAAGCTCCACACTCCTCTCATCTGCTCAGCCTCGCAGAAAGCTCGTTAAACAATTCATTGCAAGCGCTCGGAATATAATGAGCAATGGGAGGGTTGGGAAGACTGGTGCCAGCAGGCACACAGGGCTCTGCATTCCCAGGGGCTCTGCACCCCCAGGATGCTTGGGATGGCCCCAAACCCCACATCTGGAAGTGGCCATCCACTGCTCCAGGTGCTACGGAGCGGCTCGTGTCCCTGAGCAGGTGAGTTTAGTGATCCCTCTCCCTCCTGCTGGCAGGGAGCAGGTGCTTGGAGAAAATAAGAATAAAAAGAAGGCTGAGGAATGCCTGAGAGCAGGGTGAAGCCCATGGGAGCTGGGGCACGGCTGCGAGAGAACAGCCTGACCTCCACCGAGAGCCTGAGCAAAGTGCAAATAAACCGCTGGCACAGAGCTGCGTGTTCCCAGGATGCTCCTGCATCTCTCTGCTCTCTTCCAGCCCCAATCTCAACTCTCCTTATCCCTGGGGGAATCACCATCTCTGGACATATCCAAGAAACTCCTGGCCGTGGCAGTCAGTGCTCTGGTGTGGTTGACACAGTGGGGGTCACAGGCTGGACTTGATCTGGGAGGTCTTTTCCAACCTTAAAAATTCCGGGATTCAGCAGCTCTTTAGCACGGGGGGGATGAGGTTCTCCTGGGGAAGGTTGTTCCGCTCCTACCCCACCAAGGACACGCAGCCCCTCATGGCACCCAGCACCTCCTCTCCAGCCTTCCCGGGAGATTTGAACCCACTCTGTCCACACAGCATCAACCCCAGCGCCGCAATCCCTGGGCGAAGCGGGACTTCAGCCTAACATGTATTTAAAAATTGAATGTATGTATCTATCTCCGAACATCCGCCCTGCAGATACACGGCTAATCCACTTCCAGACATTTTACCAATTATGCCGGGGTCTTGTGCACAGCCCATTACCCCGTAGATGTTACTAAGTGCTGCATAAACAATCCTCCGCTGCGTGGCTGACACTTCAGCGGACAAGTGGAAGCCAATTGCAGCAGGACAGCAAATGGAGCCGGAACAGTCGCAGCAGCGGCTCCCCCGCCGTGAAAGCCATAATCATCAGCACATCTGGGCTGCCTTCCCACACAGGAATCGGCTGGAAGAGCCACCTCTGCAGAAAACCTTCCCCCTTCCTGCTCGTGATGCGCTGCCTGGTGGGGTCAAGAGAAATTTGGGGTTTGCAGGAGGTTGGGGACTCTGTGGAGCTCATCTGTGCGATGCCACGGATCCAGGGGGAGAGAGGACTCCAAGCAAACCTCTGCTTCCTTGGCTGTCCGTGCGGGAAGCACTGTCCATACATCCCTACACACATGTGAGTGGGCTGGAGGGGAGCAGAGCTACGGCAAGGTCAGGAGGCAAGAGGACAGCCTGGCGAAGGAATGGCATCCAAGAGGTCCATTTTGCCCCTTCCCTACCAAACCCACGGTCCTGCTCCTCACAGCAGCTCCAGGACATTGGAAGAGGCAGAGGGTGGTGGGACCATGGCCCCCTCTCTCTCCATCCAGCTGTGGGTTTGCCCCGGTGGGCTGGGCGAGGGCTGTGTCCCAGGACAGCCTGTCACCCTTCCTCGCCCCACAGCCGGAGTGGAGCCAGCACAACCTCAATTGCCTCTCCTGCCTTTCTTCAGGGAACCCCCACAGCCCCACTCTGCCTCCTCTCCAGGAAGCAATTCCCTCTTTAAACTGGAACCAGTCCATCCCAACTCTCTGGAAGCTGGGCAGCACCTTGATCTTCCCGGAGAGCCCACAGAGCACCCGTCCATCCCCACGCCGCCAGCTCCAAATGTCACCACGTGCTTTTCCCCTTCCTTTCCCTCCTCCCTATTGTTTTTAAAAGCAGCCAGACTGTTAATTAAAAAGGCAGAAATCAATTGCCCTCATCTCCCCATCAGAAGCTCCTCTGCATGCCGGGATTAAAGCTGGCTTCTACTTTAAGTCAATTAGAGATAAGGGGAAGCTGACATTTCTACAACCCGCCTTATCAAACTGCTTGAAAACTGCTCAGATTAAAATGTAAAAAGATTATTTCCTCAGCTCTCTCTGCCTCTCCTGCCTTTCTTTTTTTAATAATTATTCATAAGAAACCCGACAAACGGGCGCTGATAGCCAGAGATAGCCCTGCTCCTCCATAGGGCTGTTCTCAGGATCATCCAGGAGCATCCTGTGGGACACTGAGATCCCCTAAAACAGGGCAAAGGAGGCAGAGAGCCCTCACGACTGCAAAACTCAATCCCTGTGAGCCACATCCTGACTTCCCATCCAAGAGCCACAGGGAAGGGGTCAAAGCCCGGG
Source organism: Oreocharis arfaki (assembly GCA_013398015.1). Lineage (NCBI taxonomy): Eukaryota > Metazoa > Chordata > Aves > Passeriformes > Paramythiidae > Oreocharis > Oreocharis arfaki. The sequence continues at coordinate 56,750 of VZRR01006118.1, forward strand.
TCTGGATGCGATCCTAATGAGGCTCCGCTGTCCCTAATTAGCTGGAGGCAGGAGGAAGCTGGGACAGGAGGAGGGACGCAGGCCAGGGACCACATCTGAACCCAGGACAGCGTTGGAATGATAAACACAGTCGGGGACAGGGCCAGGGACACTGCTGGCATGGCACAGGCTTTGTCAGCAGTGTCTGGGAGCTGCATCCACACGGTGAGGATGCAATTCCTGCACTGGGATTTACCACCAGCTCCCAGCCCCCAAGGTTTTCCTGGGATTGGGAGAAAATGGGGCTGGAGATGGGAAATAGCTCAGCATGGAGTCAGCTCTGCTGACGGGGAGTGACCTGATGCGCTGAAATTGCGGCATCTGCCCTGTCTGTCCATCCATCAGCTCCTCTGAGGAGAATGCAGCAATCGGGATCCTCCTCAAAATGCAGGTTTGGGGGGGAAAAAAAAGAGAGAGAGAGAGAGAGAGAAAATATAAGAGTTTCATATCACAAATGCATGAGGATTTTTTCGGAAATGCTCCAAATGTTAGAAGCAAACTGCAACAGCCACCGAGGGATTTCACTGATGTTTTTCATATTGAAGAAAAAAAAAAACTCATTCCAACCCCAGCTGCAGGAAGCAGAAAGCTCTTTATTCCTCCAGGCAGCAGTGCCACCCTCAAAGTCATCAAGAGGGAAATCTTTACGTCACAAACAACAACAGAGATGTTCCCTGGGCTGATCCTTGTCCCCAAAACCCCCTGTCCCCCCAGTGCAGGGAATTTCTGCCAGGGCTGGAGCTGCCCTTGCAGCAAAAATGCTCCAGGTGGATCCAAGGCAATGGGTAACTGCAGCAGCAGCAGCTTGGGAAGGCCAGGAGCTGGAATTTGGATCCACATCAGCAGGATCCCCCGCAAAGGGAGTGCAAGATGAGAGCACAAAAAGAAGAGTGGGGCGAAAAAAGAGTAAAAATAAAATCAAAGGAAAAAGGGAAAGAGAAAAAAGGGAGAAGAAAATAGGAAAAAAGGGGGGAAAGAAAATAGAAAAAAAAATAGAAAATAGAAAAACAGGAAAAGGAAAAAGAGAAAAGAGAGAAGAGAAAGAAGAGAGAGAAGAGAAAAGAGAAAAGAGAGAAGAGAAAAGAGAAAAGAGAAAACAGAAAAGAGAAAAGAGAAAAGAGAAAAGAGAAAAGAAAATGGGAAAAATAAAAGAAAAGGAAAAAGGAAGAGGAAAAAGAGAAAGGAAACGAGAAAAAAATAAAAGGATAAAAGAGGAAAAAACTAGAAGGAAGGGAAGAGAAAATAGGTGAAAAAAAGGATAAAAAAGGAAAAAGAAAGAAAGAACAAAAAAGGAGGAAAAAACAAAAAATAAAAAAAGTAAAAGAAGGGAAGAAAAACAAAGGGAAAAGACTGATGGGAAGGAAGTGGGGGCAGAGGACAGGGACCAGGAGCTCTCCCAGGAGGACATTTGGTGCATCCTCTGCTTCCACCAACATCTGCAAAACCACATGAAAGGCATAAAAAAACCCCCAAACCCGAGGAGAGACAAAGCATTGTCTCATCCCTGGGGAAATGCCATGAAGTGTCTGGACTACCCCGATCCACACGGGGCTCACACATCCCATTCCTCCCTCGGCACATTCCTGTACCCGAGCCTCAGTTTCCCTCGGCAGAGGAGGTGGAATCCTTCCCACCAGCACAAGGATTTCATTCACTTAAACCCTTCAGGATTTACAAAGCACTTGTGAAAGCTCCCGCGTAGGAAATATTCCAGTGTCACTGCAAACGTCAACTGTAACATAATAAATCTCTCTCTCTTAAAAAAATAATAATATGAGATTATGTCCCAGGAGGAAGTTTTCCCACCAGACTTCTCTATTCTTGTAAAAACGATCCGGCATCACTTAACGGCTCATAAATTCCATCTCCCATTAAGCAGATATTAAACACGTATTTATAAAGGTTTAAACAGATCAGCTCGCTTAATTTCCAGCTCGCCTTTAGGCAAAAAATGGTGTGTTCGAATCGGGAGAATTCCTGCTGGAGCTGACGGAGGAGGATCCCAGAGACCAGGGACAGAGGGGAACCTCTCCCTAGGACATGCGAGCACCAGGACCAGCAGCACCTTCTGGCCCTCTGGGACAGCACTGATGGGCAAATCCATCAGGGAATATACAGGATCCTGCACTTCAGCAGGTCAGAGACTTAAAAATTAAGTACAGGGTATAATTCTCTCATCTGCTTTACAAAGGGAGTAAAACCAGCTGAATTCCCCCCAGGCAGGTGCCCGGACCAGAGCTTTGACATACTGCAGCCCAGCCACCAACCTGACACTTCAGTGCTACTGATACTGCTATATTATTCTTTATTATTTAATTACTTTTTTTACATCCAGGTCTTTGGTCAGTCCTTTCTAACAGCCTGTTCCAGTATGGAGTGACACATCAATACTGAATCCTGGAGTGGGATATTGGGAATATCAAGATTGAAACTGGGACAGGTGGTGACACTGAGAAGGTGGTGACCTGCAGCCACAGGTTGTGGAGGAGCCTCAGACCCCCTTATTCCAACCAAGATTTATCATTTTTCCTTGAAAACAAAGGCTGGGACCACCTCCCAGTGCTGTATCCATCCCAAAGAAAAGCAAGGACAGAGCAAGCAGTCATCCCAATGAAATCCCAGATTGGGATTCAATGGGAAATTTCTCTACACAAAATACATAAAAACAGTCACTGAAATCCCACACGGTCAAATTAATCCTGGTCCCTTCCAAGACTTAGAAAGATCATTCCAATGGCTTTACCTAAAGCAGCCTAAAAATGGGGGGTGGGTCTAGACGTGGTCCCTGGGTAGGGCATTGCTTTTTGGGTCCATCAGTGTGAATTTTAGACAACAAATACAGACACAAACTCCGTAGTTCATGTGAGAAGTTTTCCCTGTTTGTTTTAGACACACAAAGGCTGGATTTGCTGAGAAAATCGAGGGTTTAAAGCTCAGTAAATAGCAGAGAAGGACACTGTGACCCAGGAAAAAGAGCCAGGAGGTCTCCCCAGCGGGCAGCGAGCACAGTCAGAGCAGAGAGAACAACCTCAGATCTTCCCACCTCACCAACAACCTCCCCACACCAGCTCCCGAGCGGAATCCCGGAGCGTGGACAGCAGGAAGCTTTCCAGTGGCACAGGTCTGCTGGGGAGCAATTAGAGAGGAAGGACATGGAGGAGAAATGAAATCAATTCCGTGGGCATCTTCCCCACAGCAGGCACGGGGGAGGCGGCTGCCCCGGACTCGCTCCTGCTGCATATTGAAGGGGGATCGGCGGGATCGGGGCGGGAGGCACAGAATTAAATGACAAGCCCTGGGACGGGCGGTGACATTGAGAAGGCAAACTCCTGCCACAGGGTGTGGCGGGGCCTCACATCCCATATTCCAAGAAAAAATGGATTACCTCTTCCTTGAAACCAAAGGAAGGATTTGCTTCCATTCTGTGTCCATCACAAAAAGGGCAAGGACAGACCAGGCAGGGTCCTTATAAAACCCAGCGATTCGGCTGAGGCGTGATGAGCAAACCTCAAGCCAGTTTTCCATCCCTAATCCTCTTGCTGCTTCCAAGGCATCCACAAAAGGCTTTTGAAAAAAGCAAGCACAACTCCACTGTTATCATATAAAGCAATCTATGAACATAATATTCCTCAAATGCTCTGTGCCTTCAGTTGGAAGTTTCTAGGTGTGACGAAGATTGAGTGCTCCTGTCTTGATGAGTGGGATACGACAGGAGCAAAAGCAGACAGCTTTATTCCCTGGGGGGGAAAAAACCCCAAAAAATGTAAATTCTCTTTTATATGAGAAAGACTTGGAAATCTGGGGCAAAACCTGGGGCAAAATGCCGAAACTGTGAATTTCCTTCACATCAGAGAATATTCCCAGGAACAATCTTTTGAGATCACCGAATGCTTTCGTTTTGATTCCACTGGTTTTTATTATATAAAATAAGACAAAAAAGACAAGGCTGGAAGAGTCTTCCAGTGCCTAAAGGGGCTCCAAGAGAGCTGGAGAGGGACTGGAAGGACAGGACAAGGGGGAATGGCTTCCCACTGCCAGAGGGCAGGGATAGATTGGATATTGGGAAGAAATCCTTCCCTGGGAGGGTGGGCAGGCCCTGGCACAGGGTGCCCAGAGAAGCTGTGGCTGCCCCTGGATCCCTGGCAGTGTCCAAGGCCAGGCTGGACAAAGCTTGGAGTAGTCTGGGACAGTGGGAGGTGTCCCTGCCTGTGGCCGGGGGTGGAATGAGATGGGCTTTAAGGTCTCTTTCAACCCAAACCATCCCATGATTCTATGATATTCCAGCCTATGGAAATTATATCCACTGGTGACACTGTGCAAAGCTCCAGTGGAAAAGATCTTAGCAGATATTCTGACTTCACTGTAACTGGTGCTGGAAAAGCCTTTCACCACAAACCCAATGCCTTGTGCTTCCCAGTCCTCAAAGAGCAGAAATAGAGGAGCCTCTCCACGAAATCCAACAGGCAGCTCCATGCAGAGGTAGGAGATGAGGCCCCTCTTTCCACAAGGCCTGATTAACCTCTGACACCGGGTATCATTAAATAGGAGAGCTTAAAAGGGAACCAAAAGGCTGAAGGACTTAAATGAGCAATGAGAACCTGCACAGCTCCACGGCAGAATAGAGCAAGCCCCTCGTGCTTTCAGAGAAAGAAACTTCTCCAAGTGGGGTGTGCTGGCAGTGCTGGGCTAATGGTCGGACTCAGTGATCTTAGAGGTCTTTTCCAGCCTCAGTGATCCTGTGATTTCTGCGATTGTAACTCCGCAGCCACATTCTGAGAAGCTTCTTGGACCTTCCCCAGACTCCCATTTTTCAGAGAGAGGACAGGGGATGAGCTGGCCCACTGATCCTGCAAGTCCCACGCTAGTCCAAAAAGCCGGGAGTACTGAAAAATAAACGACAAAACCCTCGTGTTCCCATGACAGGGTCGCTGGAAACGTGGCACTGACTTGTCCCTTTTAATGAGTGTTAATGCTCCCCTTTCATTTCTGCGGCCATGGGATGCCAACACATTTATCTGTTTTATGCGTCTCCGCTCAATTTCCAGAGACGTTTCTTTGGACATCGAACATTGTAATTTGCACTGGCTCCCCATTGCGAACGGCTGAAGTTGGAAAAATCACCGAGTGAGTGATCAAACACATTATAAAAATAGTCAGGCAAATGCACCACTATCTTCTTCTCAAGAGCCATTTATAGGGGCCAATCCTAAAGCCATTGAAGTCAATGGAAAGACTCCTGCAGAATTCAATGGGGTTTTGATCGAGTCCTTATTGTGCTATCCATAAGAAATAGGTCAGATATTTATATATAGTCTTGAAATGTTGCGTGCCACCACGCTGGCAGCTCGCCTTTTGAGGCACAGTGTCACTTCTCGCCGTACCTGCTGCAAACCCGAGGGCTCTGCAAGTCCAGCTTCCGAACCTCTCCCACTTTGGCACTGCTGCCACGTTGGCTTCCACCCTCAGCTGTCCCTTCTGCACGAATCCCACACCAGCACGTTCCTCCTCTGACCCGGGAATGGTTTCATGCCCAGCCTGTGCTCCCTTTGCTCATGGGTAACACAAACCCGAGGCGGAAAATTGCTCCTGGAATCCACATGTAGGGAATAACAGAGGGTGGGGAGCGGAGCAAGAGCTTGCACTGTTTAACAAGACCCCATTATTAAACCAACCCACTGAAACAGGGGCAAATACTTGTGAGCACAAACTATTTCAGCTTGAAAAGGGCTCATCTTAAACATGTTCCAGATCAAGCTGAAGCAAATTGGAGCCCTTCATCCTCGCATGTTTTCCAGCTTAAATATATCGGGTTAAACTCATATAAAACCGAACAAGGAGATGAGTCTTGTGCTGTTGGCACAACCTTCATCGCACACACCTTGAGAGCACAACTGCAAATTAACCACCTAATTCTGCATTCAGGGCGTGCTGGTTTGTGATGACTTGGGAAGGGGCTTGAAGCAGGTTCAGGGAATATTATTTCAACTGAACACAAAGGCTTCCAGTGAATTAATCGTTATTCGTTACCGAAGTGGCTTCCTTCAGTCCCAGTTTCAGTTTGGACGAGGCTTTAGAATCAATATTTTCTGGGGAAACAAACCTCACCTTTCTTCATCTGACGCACCCACCGGTTTTTGAGCACTGTGAGGTGCATAAAAGCCAGCCTCAGCCCTTCAAACCATTATTCATAAGCTTAAATTTATACAAGTGAATCATCCCACTGAAAGTGGTAATACCTCTCATGTACTCCGAGTGAAATACACGGCTGTTTACCAATTAGTCGGACTGCAGTGGGTTTAGTCGCTGTAGTTCCACGTTAATTATTTATAACACTTTGCAGTACCACCAGTAAATGTACAGTAGCATCTTCTTTAAAAATAATGAGACCTTAGTCCTGTGCAAAGTCCCTGCAGCAGCTGTTATTAAAACTTCAGTGAAGCGAGAGAAGAAATGGATGTTTTTGCATCTGCAGCGAGAGCAGCGAAACTTCTGCCGCCTCGGATTTAGCCTTTGCATGGTTTGGTCCTTTCAGGAAAAATCAATGGGGAAAAACAGCAACATCCAGGTTTTCACTGGCCCTTTCATGACAAAAAAAAAAAGAAAAAAAGGACACTTTGGGAATGTGTCACTTTAATGACTTGTCGTTTTAAGCAGCCAAGGACCAGGAAATGGGCGAGTGGCTCTGAGGTGCCCTAATGGAGCTTAAGGTAGGTGTTCTTGTAGGATCAATGTGACTGCGGATAAGCCTTACTTCTTGGCATGGATTTGATGAATGCTGGGCATGGCTTAAAGATGAGATAATCTGCTCAATTTATTCTTATTATTTATTTGCTCTCCTTGTGACAAAATGAATTATGATTCTGCACAGAGCCAGAAGCGGGGATAAAGTTACCATTGGGGAAGAATATGTCACTGTAATGGGATCTTTGCTTTTTTCCTTCCCCTGAATGAAATCAGCACACTGAAAAAAAAAACCGCTTCACACATAACCTAAAGGAATCATTTCCAGACAGCAGAGGGGTAAACTGAGCCTTTTTGCTTCACTGTACAAACACAATTACTACAACAGCAGCTTAATACATTTGTTTATACAGATGCCTCGTGTTTCCACCAGCCAGAAAAATCCTTGTCTTTCTAGGAAGCAGTGCAGGGCTCAGCAATCCTGCATGCAGGCGTGCTTGGGGAGAAGAGGGGTTGTAGTTTGGGGGATCTTGGTGATCTCCACTTGCCCCAGACCCTACTCCTGCATCCCAGGTTGGCCTCCCAAGATGTAACAGTTGAAACACAGAATCATGGAATCATTGAAGCTGGAAAAGCCCTCTAAGACCACTAAGTCCAACCATTAACCCAGCACTGCCAAGGCCACCACTAAACCGTGTCCCCAAGTACCACATCTACATGACTTTTCAATCTCTTCTGGAATGGGGACTCCACCACTGCCCTGGGCAGCCTGTGCCAGGGCTGGACAACCCTTTCCACAAAGAAATTTTTGCAATATTCAAGCTAAACCTCTCTTGGCACAACTTCAGGCCATTTCCTCTCATCTTGTCCCTTGTTCCCTGAGAGCAGAGCTCGACTCCCCCTTGCTGCACCCTGCTGTCAGGGAGTTGTGAAGAGTGAGAAGGTCCCCCCGAGCCTCCTTTCCTCCAGGCTGAGCCCCTTTCCCAGCTCCCTCAGCCGCTCCTTGGTGCTCCAGACCCTTCCCCAGCTTTGCTGCCCTTCTTAGGACTCATCATGGGACAACCAGTATGGACGAACACCTCCACCATCAGCAGATGGTACCTAAACACCCTGGGCATGAAGCAGGCTGGTATTAAACCAGCAGCCGGGACAGACAGTTTGTGTGGGGGGTAGAACCATCAAATCCATAAGGATCCATCAGGATCAAGTCCAGCTCCTGGGTGGACTCACATTTCGCTGCCTCCTTGCCATCGTGGGGTGCTTGGCTTTGGCTCGGTTGCCTCCACTCCCCACCCTCATCAGCGGGCCCACGCTTCCCTGCCATACAGCCGCCAGTGGATAAACCCAGCAGCAGCAACAGTGTGATGTTCTACATCCCACAGCCCATTAATTTACTATCAAAGGGGTGTTACAAGGATAACGGCGTTAATGATGGAGCCCTCGGATGTCTGATTGTTGGGCAGCCGAGGGTGCGTCAAGGAACGCGGCAGACAAGCGCTTGAATTTGCTCCCTACACATAGCGCCGGCTATTAACCCTTCATCAAGGCTTTGTGTTTATTTTCCCTCGCATAAAGGAAGGGCACGAGCCCTTTGAAGAGCTGAGCTGCAAGAAGAACACACAAGGTTAAAGCCCTGGAAAGTCCTGATCAAGGAGCCGACTGGATTACAGCCAAAGCTGCGGCAAATTTCTCTCTTTCTTCCCAGACAGGGATCTAAACACAAAAGAAATAGGTTTTTGGGGGGAATTCCGTCTAATTCCATCAAATCCTTTTTGTCATTTCCTCACCATCCTTTAAACATCTGACAAGGCCAATCGACCGCGCCAGGCACGGAGGGAATCGCAGCACCGGGGCTATAACTCTAAGTTCATTAAGCGTGAATTATTATTTGAGCCAGCCTCAATTTTCGCCAGCAGAATTAGACATTCCTAAAATAATGTCCCTGACACATGCAGAAAATGGGCTTTACGGCTCTCACCTTGAACTCCACCAGAACTCCCACCTCATCTGTTACCCTTCCACGGGCAGGAGACGGAGCGCGGCGCTGCGGCTTCACCTTTAATTATGCCAGGTATTTAAGGGCTAATGTTCATAGAAGAGGAGTATACGAGGCAATAAATGGCTTTTGCAGGTGATTAAATGCCCAAGCAGAACAGAGGCACTTGATAAGCGCAAAGGCCCTTTGCTCAATTACGTTCCTGGTGCTGTGAACTTTATTCCTGCTTCCCGATGAGGAAGGGGAATATTCAACGAGAGAAAGAAAAACATCAGTGGACTGAGTTTTACATATTAAATATATATATTACACACACATAATTCATGTATTTTTTTAATTCCCTGTATGCTGAGGTTTGCTCTGCCCAAGTGCAAGAACTTCAGAAGTTTAAACGGAGGGTGAAATGTCACAAATCACCCGGATCAAGGAGCATTTCATCCCAGATTCTTACTGCAAGGGACATGAGTCACTCCTCCCTACAGCGCCTTTCCACAGAGTGAACCCGTGGAGCAAGGAGAATTTAAGGAGGGTTTGCAAGGTTTGGTGATGCCGTTGGTTCCCCCAGGGGCCAGCAGGCAGCGTGTGAGGTGCCAAAGGCTCAGGGAAGCCCTGTGGACAACAGATGGGGCCTAAACCATAGGAGAACCAGGTGTGGACAAGTCTTTGGCACCAAAACACGTCCCAGTGGGTCCGGGTGAGCCTCTGCTGATTTCATACCATGGTTGTGGGGTGAAAAAAGTCATCTTTAAGTCAAAGATTTAATTGTTATTAAGTACTAAAATTCAATGCGGGGCTCTTTATATAACGTCGCATTGCAAAAGTCTTTATTTTAATGTCTATTTTCTTGGTCATGGTGAGGAGTCTCCAGAAACATCATTGTATCAGCAATTCCTTGCAGATGCAGCTGCAGCCCAGAAGCTGCAAAAGCAGCTCTAAATCCCACTCTGGCCATATGTCCAGCAGCACAAAAAATCCATAACTCTGTTTTGCATCGGGTCACTTCCAGCGGCGTGACTAAGGACATCAGCCCCATTTGTTAGGAGATATCCACTCTCTCCTGCCAGTGCCCAACAGAGAGCTTTTCCTTGCCATAAAATCACACACAGAACCCTCCTCGGCGCTTTAATTTCCTCACAGCTCTGCTGAGCCCAGAATCTTGCCTGGGTTTTTTTTGCCAGCAGCACATTTTGGAGCTGCCCCTCTGCAATCCCTGGGAACATGTGAAATCCCACCACCCCATGAACACAGGGATACAGCGTGACCCATCCCAGTGTTTGGAATAGATTCTCCCCACACAGCAGATTTGGCCTGTTTTTTCCTTCCCCTCAGTTAACAGTGATCGTTATCTCTCCAGGAGGACACTGCCATTGCCACACACAAGGCCACAATCTAATTTATCCAGTTCCTTTTCATAACTCCCAGCACTCCATTATTAGGGCAACTTTATATCTCTCTTGCAGTCAAAGGCCACAGCCCCGGCCACCCCGTGTTTCAGACCATTAAGAAATAAGTTAAACAGCATTAGACCCCAGAGGAAATTTGAAGCCCACGACTGCTAAGCTTTCGCTGCAATGAAAATTGATCTATTTGTCTTATTTTCCATTTGCCGTCAAGCAAAGTGTTTGCAGCTCCTAACAAGGCTTGGCCATGCACAGCTTTCATATCCAACGTATCCTTGGTATGGGGGACAAAGCTTCAGATTCTTTCAAGCTCAATTATTATTATAAAAAATCAATTAAAAAAATCTTTAACGTGAAGTTATTGAATGAAAAATCGTGCTAAGGTTCAACAAGAGCATACGAAGGTCAAGAGCAAATGGACTCCAGTTATACCAAGGGAGGTTTAGGCTGGATATTGGGGAAAATTTCTACACTGGAAGGATTGGCACAGGCTGCCCAGGACAGTGGTGAATTTGCCATCCCTGGAGGGATTTAAAAGCCACAAAGATGTGGCACTTGGGGACGTGGATAGTGGTAACCTTGGCAGTGCTGGGTTGGTTGGACTCAGTGGTCTTAGAGGGCTTTTCCAGCCTAAACCATTCTATGATTTGTTTTCCCTCTCCTCCTTGTTTGTCTTCCTCCTATGAAATCCTTTCCACAAATAAAACCCAAAGATCACCACTACAACCTCGTTTGTCTTCTGGATGGGAAAGGAGCATCCTATTCTGGTAGGGACAGGAATAAAACACTCCTCTGCAAGCCAAATATTCATCTTTCTTCTGCCTTGCTCGCACTCACTGCTGAGCTCTTTGTTGTCAGTGTTTGTTTCCTACCTGCAGAAATGGATGTTTCCATTGAAATCCCACTGGTTTGGAACATGTTGCCAGCAGTGCCCAGAGCCAGACGCCTCAGGAGGTGGAAAACCCCTTCCAGGGCCCGTCCTGGTTTGCAATACTGCACCAGGAGATGCATTTTTTTCCACTCCAAAGTCCAAATTCTCCATCTCCTGACTGCTGGTTGAGCAAATGGATTTGGTCACAGACAGTTTTGGGAGTAAAACAGGGAAAAATCTGACCTCCTTCTCCTGCTTCTCACCTTAGTGTGCAGTGCACCCTGACAGGTTTGGGCAGGGGATGGAGATACCCTGGGGTTAAAGCACACGGAGAGAGCAGGACCTACCAAAATACAGCCACACACCACTGAAGGCTTGCAACACAGAGCCACAATTCTGGATGATGAAAGTCTCACTCCAAAGACTAAAAACTAAGACTGGATTAATCTGTCCAAGGGACATATCTCCCTTGGCTTTTCTGGGAAGAAGGGAGCAGGGGAGATGCAGCCTGGGAAGTGACTCTGACAGAAGTGACACTCAGTGCTCTGATCTAGATGAAAAGGTGGTGATTCACCAAAGATTGGACTCCATGGTATTGAAGGTCTTTCCCAACCTTTTTGGTTCCATGATTCTATGATTTGGAGAGTCCGTTGGTCCAGGAGAGGACATCCCACCCACTCCCATCAAAACCTGCAAGACATCGCATTGATTCGACCCCAGTCCCAGGACTCTGGGAGCACAGAGGGCTGGAGCCACCACTCCAAGCAGAGAAAAGCTTGGAATTTCCAGAATCCGGAAGAATTTGGAGCAGCCTGAGCTAAAACACCACCTGGTAAGTTCAAGGGTTGTTGTCCCCAGCAGCTGTCTCACCACCTCTCCTTGCCCAGATGTGTTCAGGGTGGATGGAACAGCATGGGAAGCAAATCCTGAAGTGCAGCAGATGGTCCCAGTTTTGCATTAACTCTCTGCTGTAACCAGTGGCAGCTCAGGAGCCCTTTTCCATGGCGTTCCCATGTCCTGGCTGCAGAGGCACCTGTGATATCCCCACCAGGGACACCCACCTCCTCCTGCAGCTGAGACTCTGAAAAAGCCACTTTGCTGCTATTTTATTTTCCCTAAACATATCAGTCTAAGAGAAGATATTTTCTCCCGTCACAGATTTTCCCTCAATAAAATGTGACATTTTCCTGCCTTCACCCATTTATTGCACAACATGAGCTCATTCTCTGGTGCCGATTTACATGCAGAACTTTTCAGATTTGTTTTATTTTTTAATTGGGGAAGGAACTCTGCTGCTCTGGTTGCATCCTGACAATTTAAAACCCTGGAGCGAGCTGTTTACAGACTGCCAAATTTCTGTTTACCGCTCTCCACATCTCTCTTCAAACCTCAGCCTTCCTTTATAACCTTGGGAAAATCACAGGGGGATTATTCCAGGAGTTTTTATTAACTCGGACCACGCGTTTCCCCTTGGCTCAGCTGCCTGTAAAATGGGAATAAGGAGAGCTGCTCTATTACCTGTGGGGCAGCTCTGTCTCTCGCAATCAACCTGCGCAGAGCTTGGCATGAGGATTCCTGACGTCAGGGTGGGACTCTTGGGCAGCTGCAGGAATGTGATGACAAATAAGATTTGCGAGAGAGGTAGATGAGATCTTGTTAGCTCTCGGGCAGAGGTGATAATAGATAAGATAAAACCTACATGCCCACACTGCTGTAAAACAAGAAGGGTCGGGCCACTCTCCTGTACCAATTTGCAGCGGAGTGCGACGGAACCCCGGAGAACGTCCCGGGGAAATAGGTGCTACTCCGAGCACAGTGTGGGGAGCTGCTTATTTACTGATGGCAAAAAGTGTGGAAGCAGCTGCAAGGAGCCATCAACCTGTGATTGCCCTGGAAAATAATCCCGTCTCTCTGCCTTCCCGCGATCAAGGCTGGAGGAAAATCAATCGGGAGCTGAGATTGGATACAGTGATACAATATTTATGGCTTTGGCACTCGAGCCAGGCACTGCCTGCTGAGGAGGGGATGAAGTGCAGTTGCTGGTGTGTCCCACGGGTGCCAGAGTGATGTTCAAATGGAGTGGGATCTGTTTGCATCCACGGATCCTGCCCTCTCCTCCATGAATACATCACTGTCCTGTAATTCCACCAACGTTTCCATGTGCCTGAACACAAGGCAAGGAATAGTGTCCCAAAGATACGATACTCCTGCTCTTCCAGGGAACCAGGGCAGGTGTTCCATGCATGGCCACCCTGCAGTGAGCACTGCCAATAAACCCCCGTGCTGCCATTCCATGGACCTGATGGTCCCACTGGCCTGGGCCCCAGCACTGGAGCTGGCTGGGAAAGGCAGCTGGGAGGGGAGCTGGATGTGACCTTCACGCTGGAGCCTTCCAGCCACAGCCAGAGAGCAGAGCCAGGAAGGGAGTAGCAAAGGAGGGGAGGAACAAACAGATTCTGCCGGAACCTTCCCAGGTTTATTCGGGCTTAGCAATTCCTTTAAAACAACGTGAAGACCACTGAGCGCCCAGCTCCTTGCTTTGCCTTTTGCTGAGAGCATCAAAGAGATGGTCATCCTGGCACTCACGTGCAGGAACAAGGAGGGCACAGAGGGAGCAAGGAGGGCACAGAGGGAGCAAGGAGGGTAAGTCCACAACTAAGACACCAACCCTAAAAGCCCACTAGAAATAGCCAAACCACCCCTGCCCCATCAGCCCAACCACCAGCCCAGCCACACCGCCCAGTCAAGCCATGGAGACGCTCCAAGAGCATGGAAAACAGCAATGGGGCATCCGGCCAATCCTTCCCAAACATCATCAGCAAGGGCACCATTTCCCCTCCCAAGCCACCAGCCCCCTGCAGCTCCAGAATTTATAGGGCTGTCCCGGTGACACACCGTCTCCGTAACTGCAGAATGGCAGTTGTAAAATATCCCATTTGCCAGCGTATTAGAATCCTATTAGCGCTCCCGGCGGAGAAATAACGCCGGCCCTCCTGGCGGGATTAAAGGGACTAGGACTCAGCCTCCACAGTTTTATGGCCCTCTCCCCCATTTGCTGATCAAACTGACAGATATAAAGCTGCAGGAGAGAAGTGTCCTTGGCCCATAAGCCCCACGACGAGAAAATGCCTTTGAAGAAACACGAGTGCCAGTAAGGAGAGTCCAGCACTGCCAGGAAAGGGAAAGGGGCCATTCCTTCTTCCTCACAGCATCCTCTCCATCAACCCTAATTGGGAAAACGCACAGGGACAGGGTAGGAAGGACAACAGGGCAGTGCCTCCCAGACACATCCCTGTGCAAGGCAGGGTCCTGCAGAGACGTCCCAGCGAACCCTGACTCGTTTGTCGGCTGTTTAAAGGATCTGTTTTCACAAAACACCAGGGGTTGTATAATTACTGGAAGGATCACTCATAAATATCTACTGATTGTCTGGGAATGATGCAGGGAAAAACGGCTATTTCATAAAATCAAGCCCCATCCCCAGAATTGTTCAAGGCCAGGCTGGATGGAGCTTGGAGCAACCTGCTCTAGTGGAAGGTGTTCCTGCCCACGGCAGGCGGTGGAGCCAAATCTTCTCTAAGGTCTCTTCCAACCCAATCCTTTTGCTGATCCTCCCTTACGCCCCAAAGCAGCTGCAGATACATTTCACACGCAACAGGCTCCTCTAACACATCTCCCTGCAAAATATTCTCCTCTTCTGCAGTATGATTCTCCTGCTTTTTTGTGGCCTTGGGCACAAGGATGCCCAGCCAGAGCAGGGCTGAAAACACCTCAGCACAAGGAAGGGTTGGGTTTTATCCCCTCCAAAGACACACACAAGCACACAGATGCTCCCAGGGCATGTGTGCTGCCTTTTGGGACCTTCAGGGAACTACCTGCCCACTGGGAGCCCCATGCAGAGGAGACAGCGTGAGGCTGGACTGGGAAGCCCTGGCAGCATTCCCAGCTCTCCGGGTTCACCAGTGCAGCGTCCTGGGGAGAATAAATAAATAATTGCAGACTGCTTGCTCAGCACTGCTGTAAATAGTTCATGAGTTCCAGGAGATTTATTTCCCTCTTCTCGCCTTAACGAGCCCACAGCCGCCATGGAGGGATGGGAAGGCTCAGAGCCCACAGCCCCCGACCAGAGCTCTCTGGGGCTAACAGGGACCCCTGCTATGCACGGCACTGGGATTTTCGGGAGCAGCACACAGAGACCCCCCCAGCATCAGCTCATCCAGCAGCTCGTGCTTGTGCCCATTCCCAAGCCCAGGATTTATAGGTCCACATGCCAACGAGGAAATGCTTTTTCCAGCCCTCGAGGATTTGTTATGAGGTCCTTGGCGGTGATCCCAAGCACTGCCTGCCTTCCCCTTGAGATGGCTCTATCCACCAGCCATTAGGAAGGCACTTCCCAAGAGATTTACAGCGTGGTCTCATACAAACCCAGGAGACCCAGTCGGGCTCCCAAGGAAACTGTCTGTCCCCGAGGGATTTGCAGTGCCAAGAGGACACGGGAAGTATTAAGAGCTAATGAAGAGGTATAAGTGTGACAGCTGCCCCAGGGACAAACACAGCTGAGGACTGCACAAGGAGGTGACTATTCATCCAAGCTTTCATTTTGAGGTCCCTGCTTTATTTCCAAAGCAAACTTGGCCAGACGGAGTTGTTCCAGGAGAATTTCTCCCATGTCACCTCTCCCTTGGAGCCATCTAACAAAGGGACCAGCAAAGCGTGTGAGCTCCAGCGGGCACCCACCCCTCCTCACAGCAGAGCTGGTGCTGTAAAGGCTTTATCAATCCCCGGAGCCATCCAGCCTCCCCTGCTAGGTCTCTTTATTATGTGCCTTGACATTTCCAAGGGTTATATTTCCGCCTGTGAGAACCATCAGTCCAGCAGCACACAGTAATATATGGAGTAATAGAGTCTCAGCACAGCAGGTTTAATCTCATATTGCTGAAGCCCCTGGTGTCCTAGCTGAAGTAAGTTTGTCATTAGGAATTCCTTTCTCCCGACCTTGTTTTGTTTGGGGTTATTATTTTACCCCTAAAGAGAAGAGAAACACTCAAGATTGATTTATGACTTTCCCATTTCTCCCTGAGCAATGCAAACTGGCAAGCTCCGGGCAGGAGGAGAGGAGAGGGACAGAGCCCAGTGCTTGCTGCCCCCTGCCAGCCAGCACAGCCACCCCGTGCCACAGCCACCACCAGCTGAGTGACACCTCAGGGACCCTCCTGAGCCCTGGGCAGGGTCAGAGCCCTGTGCAGCGATGACTCCACAGCTTCACCCCAGCAGATTTACCAGCAGAGCTCGGAGCCACAGAAGATTAATGATCAGCCCTGGTGCATCCACTAATTCGATGGAAGGGGCAAAGCAGGGGAAGGGAATATAATCGGGATGTTTTCCACAGTGCCAACTTGGATTTGGAGGGAGAAAGCAGCAAATAGGGCAGCAGAGACTGAAAATTCAGAATTTCTCTGTGCCTTTTTAGGGCTATCCAAGGGAAAGGGGTTGAGCCCTAAAAGCTGGAAGCATTTGGAGCAGATCAAAGATGTGCTGGAGGAAATAACCTGCCTGGACAGGAGAGAACCCCAGCACTCCCATGCCCAATGATCATGTTCCTTCACTCTTGGGAGCCTCGAATTGATGTCCCCATCCAAATGCAGCACTTGGGAGAAGATGCCAGCATGAAACCAGTTCATTTTCTCTAGGTATCCCAAGCATCTGGGAAAGATCATGGAATAGAATCATGGAGTAGCTGGAGTGGGAAGGGACCTTCTAAATGTAATCTAGCCCTGCCTGTGCATCCCAGCACCTCCCCACGGTTGTGACAGCCATGGGAATATTTCCACAGGAGCCCAGAACAAGGCTTGAACACGTGTCTCGAGATCCTTAATGTGCTGTGCCCTGATGGCCGTGAGGATTTTCAGGCTGTTACACAAAAACCAGGATTAAATCAAGCCCAGTAACGGGGCTGGCAGCCTTCTGGAGCCATCTAAGGCCAAGAGGGCCCAGGGGACAGAGCGGCTTTGTGCTCTGCTACTGCGTGGCTCCAAAAAGGAGGGGATGAGGTGGAGAGAGCTGGGACAGGGACGCACGTGGCAGTGCCAGACACCAGCCTGAAAGCCCCACACAGAGAGGCTGCCCCACTGCATCCAGCTCCAGCTGGAAAGCACAAACACCACCACAGCCTCCAGCTCCTCAGAGCCCTTCCCAGTCTCCTAGGATAGATGAGTAATACTGGAAGGCTTTATCTCAGCCCCTCAAAGTGCAGGAAAATCGGGGAAAGTGCCAAAAACGCCGTTCCCGAACAGAAGCACCAGCTGAATGAAGGGACTTGGGGAGCCTGTCCACACTCAGGGCCTTGGGAACAGGTTTTGCTCTGTGGTAGGAGCTTCACTCCTTGCTGCGTTGGACTGCTGCTTTCCCCTGGAGCACGGTCATCCCTGAGATCACAGCTTCATGGAGGAACGAGATAAAAAGGTGCCAGGAATGAGGCCAAAACCCCTTAATCCATCCAAGGCTAGCTGACATTTCCCAGCTGAAATCTCTGGCTCTATCAGAGCAGGAGATGCTCTGGCAGGTACCACACAGCAAATCTGAGGACATGGGCACAACAAGAGGCTTCACTCTGATGTCCTGGCCATGCCAAGGAGCTCAGCTGGCCTCTGAAATCTATAGATTTCCATCTGGGAAATTAATTGTGAAAGTTTAGGGGTGCTTTGGGGGTCATCCAGGCGCCCCTAAGCAAGCAGGAGCCATGTCCCTTGCAGAAGTCCCTTGGGGCAACCAATGCTGCTGGAAAAACCCAGTGGCAGTTTCGGAGCAAACCCACTGCAGCTCTGCACTGGCTTTTAAAGCCTCCAGGAGCCAGCAGGTACGAGCTGGAGGGGAATGAGGTTGAGCTGAGCGTGGCACCCTCCCGTCCCGGGGATGTGCCCCCGCTGTGTGCTGTGATGGCAGCTCAGCCTGACTGTCCACGACAGCAGAAGGACTCCACTGGCTCATGAATATGCAGAGGCCAGAATTAACATCTTTAATGAAATTAAACAGGCGAGAGGGTTCTTTGCCTGACCACGGCTTGGGAAGCATGGGAGCAGATCATGGGGAGAAGCAAGTCCTGGATGCTGCCTGGCAAAAATATCCTTCCCTCCTCCCGGCATCTGCACTCCTCTCCCAGCCCTCTCCCCATCAGGAGCCACGGAAAGATACCTATGGAAAAACCCACGGATATGGGAGCAAAGAGGCCACTGGGAGCATAAGGAGCAAATATCGAAGGCACATTGTATCTCCTAAACCACGAGGATCGGATCCAGCCGTGCTGGAGCAGCTCGGGAATCCCAAAACATCGTGGCTGGGATCCCCAGAGAAGGCTGTGGACTCCTATGTTCCCCCAGGCATCAGGACAGCCCGTCCCTCTGGTGGGAGAAAGGGATCCTCCCTCACCAGCAAACCAATCATTGCTGTATTGATTACATTTCAATTAGCAAAAACTCCCATGGGATGGTGGGCCAGGCAGAACACGAGAGGCCGTGGCAGGGCTGGTGGGAATATTGAACCTGCCTTGCAGAGAGAAACACATCTCAACCCAGAGGAACTTCTTGTGCTTCTCGCCATAGCAAGAATCCCTGGAAAAAATGGCCTAAAGACTCCCTGTTACACGAGAAGAGCCCTGTGCTACGAATCCCAGCCATGCTGCCAGGACCTGGTGCACATTCCTGTTTTCCCAGCTCCTCGCTTCCTTCCCATTTTTATGCTAGTCAGGACGGCAATCAGTCCTGCTCATGGGCACTGGGACCAAGGCTCAACCTCACAGCCCCAGCTAAAGCAGGAAGGGTTTTTTCCCGGTGCAGAAGTGATCCCTGTCTTTCCTCACCACATCCCCAGTGGCAAGGGCAGTGTATATCCCACTGGCAGGAATATACACTCTTTAATCTACACCAGCAGCCCTTTCAGAGGCTCCAGCTCCATCAATAAGACTTTCCACAGGGAAGTAATTTCAGGATCAGTGATTTCTCTCACACAGAGCATCCTGACCCAGCCCTCAGATGTTGCAGCATCACAGCAAAGCTTTTCCTACACAGGTTTGGGGCTGGCGAGCCCAAACCCCAGCTCGCTGCGGGGTTAGGAGACCCTTAAGGCACTGAAGGAGGCTGAAGGTTCTCCCTCTCTTTTGTCAGGTCAAATTTACTGCAACAGGAGAACATTTCAGGAGGGATTTGTCATTGTTTGTGGCAGTTTGGAAAGCTCCTAAATATGCTCTGTGCAATCGTGAATGTAAATTGAATAGAAGGAAAAGCAATTTGCGAGGCATTAAAATCCCTCTGCAGGTTCCTTTGAAGTGATCGATGTCTCAAACCACGATGTTATCTCGACAGTAACCGAGTTGGGCAACGCAATCCAATCCCTGAAATCATTCCCTTCTCAGGTAACTTATCAGCCCACGGACCACATTCGCTCCCGACCTCTGCAGGCATCGCTGTGCCTGAAAAGCACTCCCCTCCCTATCTCCTACCTCCCGTGGCTCCCCTTTATCGCAGGGGAAGGGGAAGGAGGGACCTGGCGTAGCCAAATTTTGGGATGCGCACACCTGGCCTGGCTGAGCTCCCTCCGAGCAGCACCGCAGCCCCTGCAAAAGGAGGCCAGGGTGGCTTTGGCTCCTGTTTTTGCGTGCTGCATCAAAAGCAGGCGGCACCGCTGGGTGTGAAGCTGTTACCCTTGAAGAAGTGCAGCTCTCAGCCTGTGCAGTGCGGCCTCGCAGCTGCTCAGCTCCTCCACCCCACACGGACAATCCGCAGCCAGACGGGAGCGATCGCCGCCTCCCCGCCGCCTGCGGGAGTGAATTTTTTGGGAGGATTCTCAGCACACCGGGCATCTGGCAGGTTTCTGTGTGCTGTGAGCCAAGCCCCAAGGCAACACGTGGAATCTAGATCCGCACCCATCAAACTCCCGGACCATTCCCGCATCCTGTGCGTCTCCACCGTGAAAAGCTGTGTGTGTGTCCGCTGGATTAAGGATTATGGAGATTTCAGAGCTTTTATGAGTTTTCACAAGATGGGAATTAGCAAAAAGCCCAGGCGGCCCCAGCAGCAGTTGTGCCAAACCACTACTGGAATGGCCACTCTGTGACACTCTTTTTATAGGGATCCCTGGATTCTAGATCCCAGCCCCTGGGAGCATGCAAAGCATGGGCACAAGAAGCTGTGGCTGCTCCATCCCTGGAAGTGCTCTAGACCAAGCTGAACAAGCCTTGGAGCAACCTGGACGCTTGGAGAAATGGAAAGGAGAAATCACATGGACAAAGATGTGCTTTAAGGTCTCTTCCAGCCCAAACCACTCCACGATTCTACGAGCTGCGAGGCCGCTTCCCACCAACCCATCTGCAAGCAGCAAAGGGGCCGTGTGGGCCGGGTGTTGTTTGGTGCACCACGGGAGGCAGAGACGATGAGGAGGATACAAGAACTGGGACAGAACAGACAAGGATCTGCCGAGCCGAGGCTCCCGCCTCCCCCCGCGACCGCTGCTCCCGGCATCCCGGGGCACCCGGCTGCAGCAGGCAGATAGGCAAGGATTCCTCTGCAGGAAAAGTTCCTTCCTAATCATATTAGCTGGAGCTGGGCCCGTGCCCTGCAGCAGCAGGTCAGTATCAATTTCAAAGCTTTCACTTACGAAAATAAATTTACTATTAGTGCTGCGGACCTCTGGCGCATGCATAAGCAGGAGGTTTGGGGAGTGGGTTTGGAGTCCTCCAGCAAGGGGAGAAAGCGAGGAAGGAGCGAGGCAGCAAAGAGGGAAGCAGGAGAAAGGGTTAAAGCTCCCTCCTTCCCTCGCAGCCCAGGCAGAGGAGCTGCTCTCAATCAGTGTGTGATTGCAATCAGCGGGAAGGTGCCGTTTGCATTAAACAGAGCAGACAGGGGGAAAAAAAGACAAGACAGGCTGTGCAATCTGAAAAATTTATGTAAAAATCACAAACAACAATAAAAACCAGCTTTTTTTTTTTTTTCCCCTCCCTCTGCTTCTCCTTGTTATTATTTCCCCCAAGGGCAGAGAACCAGGATGGAGCAGGGAGCCAGCACTTCCCGGTGCTCCTCTGCCGTACCTAAATCCGCCCTACATCAAACCTTGCAATCAGTCTCCTTTACTACTAATTTTGCCTCATGTTTTTTAATTAAATTTGCCGCTTCCTTCAAACACCAGTCAATGAAGCATCCACATTTCCTCCAAACACCCTTGAAAATGTGGAATCAAACAACTAAGCACGATGATACCCAAAGAAATGTCACTGAAGAGGCATTACCCGGGGCATGCATGGCCACAGCAGGAGCCAGGGAGGAGAACTGGGGTAAAACATGGAAAATTTGGCCACAGAGGATTTTCAGCAAGCTCGAACTGCAGTAGCAGCACCCAACCTGCTCGTTAGAACTTCAGAAAAAAAGGTAGCGACAATCCTGAAGATGGCACTCCTGGGCTACCCTTGCCAAGCCAACCTCCCTTCCTGACCCTCCCCAGCCAGTGGGTGCCCGGGTGGGATGATTCAGAGCTCCTCCAAACTCTCCAAGGTTGTACAGGTCGGCTGGGAAATGTGTCCTTCCCTCCCACCCTTCCACAGTCACTCTTCGGTTCCAAAGGTAGCTCCTGACAAGGGATTTGAGGCCGAAGACCAAGGAAAAAGGAGGCTGAGAAACTTCAGGAGTAAGAGTGCGTTCTGTGAGAAGGCAGGGGAAAAAAACAAGGAGAAGAAAGATTTTTCTTTCATCGATTTGACATTTGCTGCTTTTCGGTTTCTCTCAGCAGCATCTCCTGGCTGTGCACCACCAGACAGGGGGGGCACCTGCTCCATTTATTCACCTGGATCCCCTGTGCCAACCTGGGACCAATTTATTGCCTCTGGACTCAATGGGAACTGGATGAACTACGACAGTTTTGCTCGGTGCTTCTCTTTGAGGGCTGAGGCTCGTTTGAACAAGCAGCTCAAAGGGAAGGGAAAGGACCTTTGAAGCCCCCCACGGTGTGGGACTGCATGAAAAAGGCCCCAGAGCCGCCACTGACTCGGTAACACCCTCACTCCCTTTGTGCCAGGGCTCACTCGCTCCTCCCTGCTCGCTGAGAGCTCAGCACTGAGCCCACACAAGTCCTCGGTGCTCCACAGGAGCCACTTCCACCCCTGAGCAGGCGAGAGCTTTGTGTGGAGCGGACAAGGCTCACCACGCCTCAGCGGGGCTGTCACCCTCCCACCAACAAACCTTCCCCAACCATCATCCGACAATGGAGCGGCTCAGGCCACCAGCAGCAAGACCTGGAAAAGGGGGAAGACTTCTGGGAGCGGCTGGAAGCAATTTGATCAATGACACGGAGCAAGAGTGAATCCTAAGAGGCATTTTGTGTATCACAAGTCTTGAGGATGAAGAGCCAACCTCAGCCACATCTGAACCTCCTCCACGTTCTCAGTCGCCTCGGATCTGGCATTCCAGCTCGGCACAGGGACATATTCTGCATTTCAATGGACAAGAATCTTATCCCAAAGATGAAGGGGGAAGGTGGGAAGGCAGCGTTCCAGCCCTGGGGGGATGGCACGAGGACAATCAGGCAAAGAGGACAATAATTTTCCTCCTTGTCCTCACATCACCTTGAGCACGGTGACTCCCAGAAGCATCAAACCCAGGACACCACTCGGAGCAGGGCGTTCCCAGGGCTGCAGCGACAGGATCAGGTGGGACTGGTGCTAACCAGGGCCTTTGTTAGGCTCATGCATTTATTTATTTATTTCTCCGAGCAGTAGGTGTTAGCCCGAGGTGAGCGAAGAAGCGCCGGCACCGGGAGACAGGGTAATATGTTATGGAGGAATCTTCTCCGTGTGAGCAGAGGGCTGGGCTGGCTGCTCCTGTGCTCTATGCATTATTTATGGCCCTGCCGAGCGCCGCCAGCCCCTTTATTCTGCCTTCCAAGGGGCTCGAGAAGAAAATGAATCTTTGACTCAGCAATTTTTATCCCAGCCGAATGAAAGAGAAACACACACACACGCACATATATATATATATGTATGTATAAACTGAACCCACTCTGGGGAGGCAACAAGGAGCTAATCCAGCCCCCTGAGAGGCTGCAGGTATTGGCTTTGGGTGGCTCAGAGAGAGGAGATTTAGCTCGTACATAAATTGTCTGCGGCTCTTCCCCTTCTGCTGACCTCCAGCGCCGTGTCTGTCTGTCCTTAGGCTGAGCACAAACCCAAAGCCCGGCCTTTGGGAGAGCTTAGGAAGTGCCTAACACACTCCAGGTGCTGCCATCAATTAAAGAAATCCGCATGATGCATCACACAAATAAATAAATAAGAGGAGATGACTGAAGAGCTCCATTTTTTTCCCAACTGCACATATACACACGTGTACTTAAAGCCAATTTTTCAAACAATAAAACACTTGAATTTTTTTTCTGCATGAAAAATTCATCCCGTCTCACAGCCATCTAAAAAGCAAATAAGCAAACAAACAAATAAATTCTTCTTGGTGGAAAACATCACCCAAATCATTCCTGATGATCTTCACCACACAGACACAATTCCCAACCAGCCCTCGACGCTCTGGTTGTTCCCACTGTGGGAGTGAAGAGCAGCTCCTACATCTATGAAAATGAAACAGTGATAATAAAACAGCATTAATCATCAGGGCTTCTTGGAGAGAGAGGCAAGGAGAAGGGAGTCAGTCCTTTCTAGACCCCAGCAGTGTTTTCTGGGTGTGAGGATCTCCCCGTCAGCACAGAGACTCATCCGAGCCCCCGTCCTGCAGCGCAGCCACTGCCACCAGCTAATTATCACCTCTTCCTCCCTGCATCCAGGCTCTTTAAAAATAGTTCTTTTAATCAGGGCCGCTTCCCCCACCGGGAGCCCGTGTGCAATCCTGGCCCCGGCTGCAAATGGGTGCCCCAGATCTATTTTGAGCTCCCCAGGGCTGTGCCTCCAGCAGGCGCCCAGCATCGGACGGTGCGAGGGGAGCTCGAGCTGCCTGAGCCACAGGGAGCTCCAAGGAGGAGCAATTTTCCTTCCTCCGGGAAGGTTCCTGCAGATGAGGAGCCAAAGGCACTCACATTCTTGTATCCGTTTTAACCCTGGCTGGAGAGCCCCTGAGAAGGGATGCTGAAGACTTTTGCAATATGTCCCGTGGAGAAAAGCTGCTTCCAGATTCTCGGAGTGGGGAAACAGCTCCTCCTTTCTCTCCTCTGCAGCCCCCCTTAGAAACTCTCACCTGGCACCTCCTCTCCACGGTAAAAGGTGGGAGAAAGGCCAGGTTGGACGGGGCTTTGAGCAGCTTGGTCAAGTGGAAAGTGCCCCTGCCCACGGCAGGGGGTGGGACAAGACGAGCCTCAAGGTCCCTTCTAACACAAACCATTCTGTGATAAAGTGGGTTCCTCATCCCAACTCTCCACAAGACTTTTCCCACCACAGTGGGAACAACAGCCAAAACAGCAAAACGGGTTTTCCAAACCCCAGTGTGAACACAGCCACGGCGTAGACAGAGATTAATCCACCACAGAATCCTATGGAATAACATAAAAAATATCGCATATCACCCTCAAAACACCGTGAAATACCGTCCTTAGAAACAACCAAACCAACCCAGAAGTCTTCCCTGGGATTTTTTTTTTTTTTGGAGGGCAGACGGTGGTTCAGATGCTAATATTGAGTCTTCCTCACCCTGCCACCACCCTCCCGGGGTGACACGGTGCCCGTACAGCCGTGCCTTTGGCTCTGGGACAGCTCTGCTCTACCAGCTGGTGGGGAGAAAGGTCGACCAAGTGACAGCCAGCACCGCTCACGGCTGAAATCCATCACGAGACAGGTGGAGCAGCCTGGCTTTTCTGGTTCGTTTTTTGGGTTGGTGGGTTTTTTGGGGGGTTTTTTTGAGACATCTGCTGCCCACAAAAGTCTCTCTCAGCATAGAAAACACCCCCTCTGCCACCGACCCGGCACAGAGGGGGCTCACAGAGGGGACGCGTTCGTGATCAAAGTTCGGAAATGCCTTAAAATAATTGCAAAGGTAAATAAAAGAGAGGCGGCGAAGCAGAACGGTTGGCAGCGCCTCCTGCTCGTTAGGAAAGGGGGGCACTTAACACTACACAGACAGCAAATTAGCCTTTAATCATCGCCTGCCTTCGCTGGGTTTTATCTACGAGTGAGTTCCAGCCCAGGCACCTCCCTCGTGCCGGCAGCCCTGGGGACTCCAGCTCGCCTCCTGTTTATTCCCCAGCTGCTTTGTTGTCTCAGATCAGCAGAATAAGAGAGCCGTGTCGGCAGAAGACACTTCTGTGCAGCCAGCGAGAAGTTCACACCGAAAATTGATATTCGCCGCAAATTATTTTGGATGATTTACTGGAATGAATTAACTCACAGCGACGCGGAGAAAACTCCGACAGCGCTGCTGTCTGCCTCCCACCAGCGGCGGCACCGCTCGGATTCCAGCCTCAACTTTCTGTTCTGAGGATGAGGATAAGGATGGAGGGAGCTCGGAGAGGGCCCTGACCGGGGCTGTGGATCAGCAGGAAGCTCTGACATGGATGGATTTGCTGAGTGGATGCTTGCAGAGCCTCCAGGTTTGGGCTGCAGCCTGGAAAACCAACCCAACCCAACGCAGACACCCCAAGTTACTCATCTTGCACCCAAAGCAGCACGGGCAGCATGGATGGGGGGGATTCTGTCCCCAGGGGATTCTGAGACTCCACCTGCAGAGTTGCCTCCAGTTCTGGGGCACCCAACAGCAGAAGGACATGGAGCTGCTGCAGCCAGTCCAGAGGAGGCACCAGAGATGCTCCAAGGGCTGGAGCCCCTCTGCTCTGGAGCCAGGCTGGGAGAGCTGGGGGTGCTCACCTGGAGAGGAGAAGGATCCAGGGAGAGCTCAGAGCCCCTTGCAGGGCCTAAAGGGGCTCCAGGAGAGCTGGAGAGGGACTGGGGACAAGGGATGGAGGGACAGGACACAGGGAATGGCTTCCCACTGCCAGAGGGCAGGGATGGATGGGATATTGGGAAGGAATTCTTGGCAGTGAGGACGGTGAAGTCCTGGCACAGGTTGCCCCCAAAAGCTGTGGCTCCCCCTGGATCCCTGGCAGTGTCCAAGGCCAGGCTGGATGGGGCTTGGAGCAGCCTGGGACAGTGGAAGGTGTCCCTGCCCATGGCAGGGGTGGAACAGGATGAGCTTTAAGGTCCCTTCCAACCCAAACCACCCCAGCACTCTGTAATTCTATCTTGGTTTTCTAACGGGCAGCAGGAGGGGAGATGTCCCATGGATGACACCTCTTGCAGACCGCAGCTGCCCATGTTGGTACCCTGGAGTGTTTTGAGAGGGACGGGAGCACCCAGGGAGGGCAGGGGCTTGTCTGACCCCAGCTCAGCTCTGCTGCCTTCGTTCTGTTTGCAAGAAGCAGAGATAATGCCACTGATTGATCTTTTTCAGCTCTTTTGAAATTGCAGGATAAAAGACTCTGGGCTTAACGCTGGGAAAAAGGAGCACGTCTTGCTGGGACAGCTCTTCCCTTTGTCCATGGCCTCGTGATGGTGACTTCTGAGTGCTCCCTCGCCACCAAAGCGGCGCCATGAGGGATCCTTGTGACTCGCGCAGGGCCACACCGAGGGTCACACCGAGGCACTGGCATTCAGGGGTTGCTCCCAGGCCGGGAATGCACCCGGCCGGCTCCGCTCCTACCGCGACTCCGCTGACTTTGACGGGCTTACAAGACGGATGAACTCAATCCCTCAATCCTGGATTTCCCTCCCACCACCTCCCTGTCCCTAAATACGAGCAGCACGGTTTTTTGGGAAGAGGGAGCCCTCCGGCACTGGGGGCTTCCTCAGCCACCCACCCACCCACAAATGGCAAAACCAAGACAAAAAGATCCCTCTACTCCTTTGCTTGGCTGGAGGAGAGGAGGAGGAGGCTGGCTGCAAGCTGCCTCCACATTTCCTCCGTCCTGGGATTGCTCATAACCCTGCCTAATCCCCTGAGTAGCTTAAAGCACCCGCAGGGATCCGCTGCTTTGCATGCTGAGCCCTGCAAAGCCAAGAACAGCGAAGGACGCTCGTGACAGCCACGTCCCCATCCGGGAGGGAGCTCAGCACCCCCTGATCGAGGATCCAGAGGCAGCACTGCCCACCACAACCCCCCTTTTCAGGGGGGAAATATGGGCTCCCACCCCTCCTGCAGCACAGGACCCCGTCCCAAAAGCAATACTGATTGTCATCCTCCATGATTTTCACCCCCAGTCATCCTGAGGGACAAATGTCCATCAGGAAGGAGTTATCCCATATTTACCCCCCCGCCTGCTCACTGTCCCCTCCCCGCAGGGCACCCAGCCCTGCCAGGCTGTTTTCCCATGGTCAGTCCATGTAATAGCCTGTACATAACCACCTAAACGCTGCAAACTCTTTGAAATAAGCACGGAAATTGGTTTCCAGGCTCCAGCAGTTTCTAAATAATGGATGTTTAAGATAATAACAAAAAAAAGAAAAAGCAAGTGACACACAAAGTGGATTCTAGAGGGGAAAAGAAAAAAGGTGGAGCATGTTCTCAACAAAAAATCTCCAAGAAAACCTGAAACAGCACAGAGGGACCAAGAAGCTCTGGCTGCAGCTGCCAATTTAACCCTGTGCTCTCGCAGTGGAGAAAACCTCATTTCCCTGCGCTCCCCCCGTAACTCCTCCTCACTTTATATTCCGCCTCGCTGCAGATGTAATATATTCTGTCAGCGCAAAATTTGGGCTGAAAAATGTGCTGGCCTTGGGGAGACGTCTGGATTGGATCGGATCGGAGAGAGGAGATGAGAAGGGTGTGTGCCGAGAGCAGCCGGGCGCAAGGGATGGAAGGGAACTGGAAGGCATCAACCTTTGGCTCTCTCCGTTAGCCAAAAGACATCCCAGGCTACTCCTCTAAGCAAAGGTCAACTAAACTGCTCATTCCTGTTGGCAACATCACCTGCACGACTCCATTTCAGCCACAAAAGAGAGAATTCGCTTAAATCCATAAAAATTCCTTAACGCCGGGCTCGCAGCTGGAGCGTGCAAGATGGGCATCTCCCAGAAGATCATCAGCAAGAAGGAGGTCTCTGTGATCACAAAAATGAGGATTTTGGAGGCTGGGAACAGCTGGCAACATGGAAAGAAGGCTGCGGTACCATTACAGGGAAAGCCGTAAGAGAGCGGAGGAACAGCGAGTCCCTTCCCACCGCTTCCTCTGTTTCAAGAGGAGGGAATTCACTTTTCCTCTTCAACAGCTCGGCCAGCAAGGAAAACCCTTCAATGGAAGGGATAGTTCAGGAGAGCTGAGCAATGCTTCCCACACCAGCAGCAGGATCAGCCCACGGCGAGACCATCAAAGCAGCTCCTGGACACGCCGAGGGCAGTGGCACCGACAGGGACAGATGTTTGCTTTAATTACAGCAAGTGCGTGTTACCTTTACACGTCGCCCAAATCACCCACCCCCGCGGCATAATTCACTCAAAGGGGCTTTTTCACCCGAGTCAGCAAAATGAAGAGATTCAATTACAGCCTTTGACTGGGCCTGCTTATTGTTATTTATAATACAATACATCCCGGCTGCTGCGGAGAGAGATGTACGGGTCCCGAAACGTTGGCTGTCTTGGCAGTTAATTGAAACGCCGGCGCCTCGCTAGGATTGCTTGTCCTGAGCGGTGGCATCTACCTGCTGTACCCTAATAGAGAGGCACTGCCACCAAAGGCCACCTGTGGCAGGAGCAGAGCTCTTAAAAGCCGCCAACTCCCGCACTCTGAACCCAACAGCCGCCCAGCTACAATGGGGGGTTTCAAATGAATCCTGGAAGAGCACTTGGAGGAGAATGGCTCTATTTTTGAAGAATGACACGGGGGGGATCCACAGCCATTTCCTCTGAATGGCTGCAGACCCAGCTGCACTTTATAAGCAAAGTGATGGATATTTTTTCTCCCCTCTAGCTGCTCTGTCTCACTCCATCTGCGATGAAGTCGTGCTACCTGAGTCCTTTCTGCCCCTGCCTCACGGTTAGGGAGAGTTTGCCGAGGTGGAAAAGGAACCCATTAGCTGGTACCAGGGGCACAAAGTGGGAGGAGAAGTGGCTTCCCTCCCGGAGCAGGGCAGGATTCACCGGTCTTGTGGGAAGAGCTCGGCTTGGTGCCAAGGACTTCGCAGCTTGCCTGGATCAAGGCACAGAGGGATCATTTCCCAGGCATGCAGCATCCAATGCCACCAATGTGGGCAGCAAACACCCAGCAGCAGCTTCACAAGTACACACAAACCTGAACCAGCACTTCATGGAACGGTTTGGGTTGAAAGAGACCCTAAAAATCATCTCGTTCCAACCCCCTGCCATGTACAGGAACACGTCCACTAGACCGAGTTGCTCAGAATTCCATCCCACCTGGCCCCGAACACTTCCAGGGATGGGGCAGCCACAACTTCTCTGAATGTTTCTTTTTTATTTTTGGCAGATAAACTCAGCCCTGCAGCACTCACAGCCACATGCTGGGGAGAAGAGGAGCAATGAGAAGCCTGGGGTGTACCAGCACCTGCAGCCCTTTGCTGGGCTCTCACATGCTCCTGGGTGCTCCATGGAGAGGTTTGGGACTGGCACAGGAGCTTCTGCATGAGGATTCACCAGCAGCCAAGGCAATGAATCAAAATTTGCCGTGCCTTAGAATCACAGAACCATTTAGGTTGGAAAAGCCTTTTAAGATCTTTAAGTCCAACCATTCCCCCAGCACTGCCAAGGCCACTGCTAAATCACATCCCCAAGTGCCACATCTATGCCTTTTGAATCCCTCCAGGAATGGGGACTCCACCACTGACAGCCTGTTTCTGTGCTTGACATCCCTTTGGATGAAGAAACTTTTGCTGTTGCTTATATAAGCCAGGATGCCTTTGGCCTTCTTGGCCACCCGGGCACTCGCTGGCTCATACCCAGCCTTCACACAACTGCTCCTGTGCTTCCCCCCAGAGTGCCACCAGTGGAAGCCAACGGCTGTGAAGGAGTAGGGCTGGCTCTGTAGGAGGGTACATGGCTCTCCTGGCACTGTCCTGCATCCAGCCCTCTCCTAACAGGGCAGGTGAGGCCTCTAACTTAAACCATGCTTGGGAACAATGCTCAGATGAGCCAAGCCAAGAAGGTGGGAATGGAGATCCAGCCAGCCCAGAGCCTTTCTTTGATGCTCCATCAGCTGGAAACCCTGGAGGAACTCGATGGGAAGCAAATACCAGGTGGAAACAGAAGCAGGATCAGTCAGGAGGAGAGACTTTCTGTGCCAGCAGGACGGTGAGATGACATCTTTCGTACCAAGCTTTCAGCCCCGCCAGTAAACACTCAACTACCCTTATTATTATTATTTTTATGTGCCTATAACTTGCTTCAATGACCTGAAACAAAGCCGTGGCTTTCAATGGGAACCACCTGAACGCCTCTGAATTTTTTCCCTTCCACTTTGCAAAAACGTTCATGCTCCTTCCGGAGGGAGGCGTGGGCTCTGCTCCAGGCAGCCCCATCCCTGGAATGCTGCCTGCCTGCTGCCTGCCCGCGTCCCTTCCAGCCAGCTCCTCGCTGCCTTTTGATTGATTGATCGGCGTGGCAGCCTAATAAGCGATAACAGCACATATGACAAACTAAACAACCATCTAATGAATTGATTGACATCCGAAGGATTTGACTTGATGCACAACCCCAGTCACAGATAAGGTTAATGAGGGAGAAATTAAAATGTAGCTCAATGGGTAATGAATACAGCATGTGCCTTGTTGGAACACATGCCAGATCCATCACTCTGAATCAAGTGGTGGTAGCAATTTCTAAATTATTTATTGCACCCCTCATCCTCCTGTCTCGAGGGAAGAGGCACTTGGACTGCCCTTTGTATTATTTT
The DNA here is from genome assembly GCA_013398015.1 of Oreocharis arfaki. Lineage (NCBI taxonomy): Eukaryota > Metazoa > Chordata > Aves > Passeriformes > Paramythiidae > Oreocharis > Oreocharis arfaki. The sequence continues at coordinate 87,602 of VZRR01006118.1, forward strand.
TGTATATAAATATATATATATATATATATATATATATATAACTGTATCTCTCTCTCTGTGCATTGTGAGGATACATAGCCAAAGAAAATTGCTTTGAATTTTGCAATTTTCATGTTGTCTTTTTTTTTTTCTTTTTGTAAACTCAATAGCAAAAAAATACAACAATCCAGAACCTGTCATGCCATTTGAATCATAATAGCTACAAATTCACTCCTCTGAATAAATGGAGAGGCTTATTTATCAAATATATACAAGATGTCTGTCTAGTTGTTAACACACAGAGGTATGAGTAGGCAGAGGAAATCGAGAAAGTTTACATATTCACTGCTGTCTCCAGGGACCTTCCTTTTCCTCCTACTTCTTATTCCCTCTCCCTTCCCCCAGTCACATCTCCAACTTGTTTTCACTTGCTGTGTTTTTCCTTTTTTTTTTTTTTTCTTTTTTTTGCCTCAAATGCGTCTGGCTGACAAAACTTGGGCTGTCAGAAATGATCAAGAGATGAAGTTGCCAAAGAAGGGGAGAGAGATTTGCATGGAGATGCATTTCCCCCATGTCTCACTGCCTGCGTGAGAGGGGATCTCCTTCACTATCCAGGAGGGGAGCAGGGGACCCTCAGTCTGCTGGAAATACTTGATTATTGCATGGATTTACTTCCACTTTAGGAAAGGAGGAGCCAGATTCACCAGAAGTGGGTCTGTACTGGTTCCTGAAGGGACAGACGCTGGTGGAGAGAGAAGTCAAGCAGCATCATGTGGGCTCTCTGTATTATTTATCCCTGAACTCCTGCGTGCTTGGGGCAGTGACCAGGGGATGTGTTATCCAAAGGGGGATGAGGAGTAGGCAGGGACTGGGCAAACGGCTTCATACTCACACAGGGCGGGTTTAGATGGGATATTGGGAAGGAATTGTTCCCTGTGAGGGTGGGGAGGCCCTGGCACAGGGTGCCCAGAGCAGCTGTGGCTGCCCCTGGATCCCTGGCAGTGTCCAAGGCCAGGCTGGACGGGGCTTGGAGCACTCTGGGATAGTGGGAGGTGTCCCTGCCCACAGCAGGGGGTGGAATGAGATGGGTTTTAAGGTCCCTCCAAACCCAAATGGTTCCATGATCCTATGAGATGCAGAGCCTGCACCAACTACAGCCTTTCCCCGAAAATATGGGGACACACATGGCTCCAGGTCCTGTGCTGAGGACCAGCACAGGAAACCACCCCTTCAACCACCTCTTGGGTGAACCTAAGAGCCAGGGAGAGCCCCATCACCTTTCTCTTCATCAGCAGCCTGAGACGTTGAAGCCAACAGGTCTGAACTGTGTTTTCCACCAAATCCTTTAAAAACAGTGCCTGGCTGTGGTGGGAGTAAGTCCCTGCAGCAGCGCGGAGGCAAAGCCTTTGCTCGGTCCAGGACTCCCGTCTCTCTCTCCCATGCCCTGCCCAGCGGAAAGCCCAGCACAGACACAGAGAGATGGGTAATACAATATCCAGCAGCTCCCAAAGGCGGGCTGAGGTCAAACCTCCGTGGAGATGTTCAGAAAACACCTCGAGGGCTCCCTGAAGTGTCCATGAAGGAGACGGAGGAGTTCTGCAACTTGATTCGACTAAAGGGAGAGAGGCCACCGGGGCACAGCCCGCGCGAGGTTTCTCTCTCTCGGTGTCGGAGGGCGCAGCCTCCTTTTATCCCAAACTCCCACCGCACGCTGCCCTCTTCCTTTCCCCATTGCTGAGGTACCGGGAAGGTGCAGCCTTCCCGAACCGCCTGCCCCATATCCCCCCTTGAACCCGCCATTTCACCCCAAAGTTCAGAAGTTCAGCCTTGTGCAGACACTTGTCTGTTTCAGGAGCCAGGCTGGCTGGGCTCTGTAACACACCTGCTGTAACACACCTGCTGCCCAAAGGCAGTAGACCCATTCACACCCATCGCGAAGCCGTTCACACCCATCCCCTCACCCACGGAATCGTTTGGGAAGACATCAGCACTCGTGTTCCCGGTCGGGACGAAGAGGTCACTCCAGATGCCACCGCAGAAGGCGTCCGTGCCGTGGAACGCTTTCGTTTCCCACCAGCAGCAATGTTTGCAGATGAGCGAAAGCTTCCAGAAGGCTCAAGTGAAACATCCACATTTTTTAGGTGCTCGTCTGAACCCATTAGCACATCTTAATTGCTATCGGCACAGAGGAACGCCAGACTTCCCCACGTCTGCCGAGTCTGTCTGCCTGCTCAGGGATGGGGGGAAACCACGGGCGCGCAGCCCCGGATCCTGCAGGCTGGAAGTTCGGTCTCCTCCGTGCACAATCTGTCCCTGGGGCTCCTCAGCTGCTTGCAGGAGGAAGCGGGGAGAGGGAAAGGAGCCAAGGCTCATCCTGCAGCCCTTCCCTTGGTGAACGCCGGCAATCACACCGGGGTTTGCCAAAACTCGCGGAGCCCAGAGAGACACCCCATTCCCAACGAGCCAGCGCCGGGGACATCCCACACAGCGATGCCTCGCGTGCCTGCAGCACTGCGGGGACGTGGGGAGGTTGCCCGAGGACAGAGAGGCTTCCCCAAACCAGGGAGGGAGGTGGGAGCCGAGGGACGGCATCTCCCGGGCAGACCCCGCCGCAGCTGCTGGGAAAAACTTGGAGCTACTGCAGAGCACCAGTTAATTTGTCATCATGGAAACAGCCAGCCCGGGTCAGCGGCTGTTGGCGGAGGAGTCGGGAAGTGCTGCTGCTGGTGATCTGTTCTTTTTCCTTTTTTTTTTCCTTCTTTCTTTTAAGGAGATTTCTTTTTTTTTTTTTTTTTAAGAAAAAGCTGCCTTGATAAGGAATTTACCGGGGCAAAATGAGATTACACCGGAGCTTGGAGTAGCTAAAAGCAGCAGTTTGTTGGAGACTCGGAGGCTGCTGCTTATACTATCTCTCTATCATCACATATATCCTTCTATCTAATCTATCTAGCACCATATATACCCTTTAGCTCGCCAGCTCCCACAATCCCTGCCCTCTATCCATCATCCACCTATTCATCAACACACATCCAGCTCTATCTACCTAGCCATCACTATAAATATCCCATCCATCCATCTCTCCCAATCTATCTCTCATCAGAGAGACCCTTTGCCTACCTACCTGCGTATATATCCACATCCACATCCACACACCCCCCTTGTCTGTCCATCTGTCATCGGCAGAGCGCTCACCTCCTCTCCCCCATCCCTCACCTCACGTATCCTCCCATCCGCCGGCCCATCCATCACAGCCTCTGGCTGCGAGGGGCTCGGTGCCTCTCTGCTCCATTTACTACCCGAGGGCACCAGATATTTCCCTGCGGATCGCCGGATCCACAGCCCACCAAGCAGCAGCCCCGGAGAGGGGATGGAGCGGGTCAGTGCTGGGAAAGGAGCTCTGAGGCAGTCGAGGACACTCGGCTCTGGAGGGGACGTGGAGAGCTCACACTGCCGAGCTGGGCTGGGCTGGGCTGCACAGCCACCGGCGGGAGGAAGGAGCAAGCTCCTGCCCTGGGCAGCAGCAAACCACGGGAATGCACAAAACCCAAACTGACAAGGAAGGTGCTGAGCACCTTCTGCAAGGCGTAGAGAAAATCCTGATCCCCACACCAGTGAAGAGCATCGGTGCCCTGTGTCCCACCAGATCCTGCCTAGCCCCTCTGTCAGGCAAAGAGGAGAGGAATTTTCCTCGCACAGATGCATATGCCACCAGGGCTCCAAAAATGCCATATTCCCTCCCCAAACCAGCCACTGACCAAATCACACCCTACCCAGCCCCTCACCAGCTGCCAGGCTGGCACAGAGCCTCCAGGCCGGAGCCAAAGGCAGCTTAGGCTCGGGATGGTGGGGGGAGGATGCTGCCGAGTGGCATCGAGCCACAAAATTTGCCAGAGAGAAGAAAACACCCAAGCAGTGCTTAAAAACTGAAAGCTGTTACTTTAATTACGGGCTTTCTGCTTTATCACCAATAGCGTTTCTCACACATTCATCAGCAAACCTGGTAATAAATCAATCGTGGGTAGCCAGGAGCTGCAGTCTGGCTCCTTCCCTTTCTCTTCCCTGCTCCCTGCGAGCTCCCACACCATTAGTATGCAGTCCGGCACTGCCAGTCTGTGCATTCCTCATCGGCTTTGGACTGGAGCTGGTATCAGGCGGATGCCCCCAGCACAGATTTCACACGGCCAGCTTTGCCTGTGGGGAAGGCAGGCGCTGGCGGAGGAGGTGGTGGACGTGCCTGTGTCTCTCAGGGCACTTGCACAGCCCTGGCTGCACGCTGCAGGGATCTTTCTGCATCCACGGGGAATTTCAGGATGGGAGGAACACAGGGATGGGGCGGGGTACTCGTGTCCCGCATCTGGGTAGGCATCAGCTGCTGTGCATGTTCCCGCTCCGTCTGCTCCTTGTTTTGTGCCCAGAAATGCCGATGGCAAGGCCAGGGTGGGGGCTGTGGGCACACTGGCTGAGCAGAGGGGTGACCCCGACCTCGGCTACAAAATCTTTTCCGTGCACAGACAGCGGTCCCGCAGCACAGCCCACCCGGCAGGACACCCTAGGCTGGGGAGAACCATGTGAAGGTGTCTCCCTGTGCCTCTGCTGTGCCACTGCACTTGAGGCAGCCATGAAAAGCCAGCTCTGCTACCTGCCCCACATCCAAAAACGCCAAATTTTTCAGGTCAGCTGGGATGGTGCAACATCCAGTCATGCTGCACTGGAGCTGCCAGTGTTATCCCTGCACACACCAATTCCTGGAGAGGATATTGCATGTCCTGACTGCCCACAACTCCCAGGAAGGGCCAAACCCTCCTGTCTGGATCTTGTTGGAGCAAGAATCAGCAGTGGGAATTGGGGCTGAGGATGCTGACCCTTGCTGAGGACTCCGTGCACGGGCTGTTTGACACCTGCCTTCTCCTTGACCTCTCGCTGTCCACTGCAACAAAACCAGCAGCAGCTCTGCTGCTGAACACAAATTAACCAATTCCAACCCTTTCATTTCCCTGTCACCTCTGCCAGCTTCCCAAATCTAGTTTTTCCTCTTATTTGAGTGTTTCTGGGTTCACTCCACTGAGGCAGAGGTGCTCCCCTCTCCCCTCTCTCCGTGCCAGTACCTGCTGCTTCCCATCAGCTGTGTGAGGGCTGCACAGATGTGCACACAGCAGTCCAGATGTGCAGGGCACACTGCCAGGCTGCCGGGGTGATGATGGAGAGGGAGCAGCCTCCCCACCTCCCAAAATGAGGAGATTGGGTCCCTCCAATTGCTACTGGAGCAAGTGTGCAAATCCAATTGACCTTGAACACTAATTGGCCCTCTAATTAACACTCAGCAGAGAAGCAAAGGGCCAAGAGGAGACTCTTTTTGCAGAGGAGGTGGCCAGGGAAGGGGAGCAGCCATCCCTCCACGCTGTTTCTGTGGGGATGAAAGGACATATCTTCATGTTTAACCAGGAAAATCCCTTCCCCGAGGCTCATCCTTGGGAGCGGGAGCCAGCCGGACATTCTGGGACCGCAGTCCCAGGGAAAGCACCCCGAGGCAGAGTCACACACCCTGCCCTCCTCACAGAGCCCCACACGGGGTCCCAGGCATCTTCCCGGGGTCTCTCCCAGCCTGTTCCCTGCAGAGATCGGCTCCAGCCGTCCCTGTCGGGGTTTGCATCTCCGGCACGCCCCGACCGTCTGCCCCCACCGCTCTCCCCATTTCTCGCCCTCCCACACCAGCACACACGTTTCCCTCTGCTCATCCCCTCCTTCAGCCCGGCATCAGGAGCTCCAGGCTTGACATTTCCATCTGCAGGTTATTTACAGGAGGGCACACCCGAGGCAGCGGTCACAGGTGATTTCCCCGCGCCGCCGGCTCCGCTCCGCACGGAGCCGCAGGGGGCAGATTCCTCACTGCAGATATCATTAATCCTGCAAATCCCCAAATCCCACCCTCCTGCCGCCCTCGTCCTGGGGAACGGGCAGCCACAACAGGCTAAAACTGGCAGCAGCCAGAGTCCTGCAGGAGCTCCTGCTGTCCTGGCCGCTCCTCCCTCCACAGTCCCAGGGGAGTCCCACGGGCTGGATCCTGCCTGGTCCACGGGCAATTGGAGCAAACAAGGAGGGAGTAAGAGCCTCCATGGCAGTGCTTCCCAGGCAGGGAATTGCTGGGATCACGCCTGATTTGGATCCAGCAATGGAGGAACTGAATTCCAGGCTGGTCCTGCTCTTCCGTGGGGCTGCAGAGCGTCACTTGCAAACCTAAACCCAGCCCTTGACACCTTTCTTCCAAAAGATAACAAACTGACACCGAGTGATTGCAAGCACCAGAATCTGAGGGAGATTCACCTGCTACGATTCCTGCCAGGAGCTGCTGCTGACCTGGAAAATCGTGTCCAGCTCCTCTCTGGGGCTGCTCCTGCAGAAGGGACACCTCGAGCTTCCAGCTCAGGGGAGCTCCATCAGCATCCTCCATTTCTCAGGGGGACGGTCAGACAGGAGATGAAGCTGTGCCTGCAGCCACCAAGCTGCTGCCCCGCCCCAGCTGGCACGGCCTGCCCTGAATCCTGGTGCCATCGGTAAACCCCCATCTAGCAGGGATGGTGTCCCAGGGATGGTGTCCCAGAACCGCTGGGCTGGCCTGGGTCCGAGGAGCTGGGCATCACCTCCACCCTCAGCAATGCTCAGAGCCCAGACCAGCACACAAACAAGGCCCCAGTGAAACCCAGCACGCCTGGCTCACACCTCGCTGCAGGAGTGGGATGGGAAGGTGCAATCCCAGGGAGCTCCCAGTCCCCAGCCTGGCAGCACAGCCGGGAGCTCCCCAGCTGCTGCTTTCTTCACTCAGTTGCCTCCCTGACCATAACTACTTCTTAATTATTTAATGTCTGCAAAACACCTCGAGACTTTGCATGGGAAGGGAGATGAACTGCACGACCTAAAATTGGTCTTTTCCATCTCGAACTCCTTGCATTTTATCCTGGGATGAAAGGAGCTCTATTAGGCAAAGCATCAGTATTATTAGATTTCCTTGGAGCCCTAACAAACGGATATTAGATTATTACTGCAGATGCATTTCTAAGGCACTCATCACCAGAGTATCTGAGCATCAATTACACAGATTTAGAGATAAAAAATGCTTTCCCCCGGAGAACAGGGTACAAAACCCCTTTTCTTTTTGCCTCCCTTCCCCATCTCTTCCAAATACGTTTACCTCCCTCCCACTGCCTTCTGCAGAGCTGGAGCTGCTTACGAGGAAAGCTCTGGGGTTGATGGGCAACCCTGCAATCTTTGAAACATCTGAAGCAGCGAAAGCTTTTTGTAAAGACTGGCAGGAGTCAGCTGAAGAGATTTCAATGTGCAAATGGACATAAAAAGATGCAAGAGGGGGAACGAAACGTTGGATTTACTGTTCTAAGGACAAAGGATTTGCTATTAGATGAGATGACCCCACAGCCTGGCTCCAGCACCTACAGGTCACAGTGCACAGAAAACCCGTCCTGCTTTTGGGGTGAAAGGGAAAAATGGAAAAAAGTTCAGGTTTGACTGTGCTGATAAGGTCTCTGATAATTCCCTGCCTTACTATTGCCATTATGCTAACCCCTAGCAACGCCACAGGAACTGGGCTGGATATTGAACACACAAATCCACGGCTGGAAGTGCTTAAAGGCTGAAGAGAAAAGATCAAAGTTTGAGAGGGGAAAACACGGAGAAGGGGCTTGGCCAGGATCACACGGCTGGGACCAAACTGCTCCTCATCGCCCAGGTCCCAGCATACACAGGGACCACGCCACAGCACCCCTGCCTGACTCAGTCTTTCTTACCCTTTCAGCTGATCTTGCTTCCAAAAACACTAAATACCACAATGAATTTAATCTCAATGCATGTTCTTTAATTTCAGCTGCTGGATCCAGAGATTGTGATTTGGCCCAGTATCAGAGCAAAGCATCAAATCCATTCCTTTCACCAAGCCAAGCCCATTCCAACCTGCAGGTAAATACTTCAGGACTACACTCAGGAGGTGCTTCCAGCCCCATGACAGCCCCCTCAACAAGCTGTCAGAAGGGGCAAAACCCAAACAAAACCCCTTAATTCTCTTTCCAGACCAGGATCCCATCCCCAGTGCGGGGTCACGCTGCCTTGCAAGCCCAGCCCAGCTGCCTGGCTCATCCCAAAGCCCCTCCTGCATGGCTGGTGCAGACAAAGCCGCTGCTCCGGCCAGCCCAGCTTTGTGTGTCGGCCAGAGCAGCCACTGGGCAGCAGGGAAAGCAGCCCTACTTCAGAGAAAAGCTTTCAAAAGCACCTTCTGCTTCTATCCATGGGCAGGACTCAGAGCCAGGATAAGGCAGGATGCTCCTGCCATCCCAGCTCTGCCCCACCAGGACCAGGAGCCCTACGAGTCAGTCTTGAAAGAAACCTTAAAAATCATCTTTTTCCAGCCCCTGCCATGGGCAGGGACACCTTCCACTGTCCCAGGCTGCTCCAAGCCCCATCCAACCTGGCTTGGAACACTTCCAGGGCTGGGATGTGTGTAGCTCTTCCAGCGGTCAAGTGCAACCTCCAAGCAACGCAGCTCTTGGCATCCAGCTGACTGGACATCACTGGGATGGACCAGATGTCCCTTCACGTGAAAGCTGCCAGCCCTGGGAGCGCTGTGCCCAGGGTTAAACTCTCTGCAGGATAACTGGGAAGGCCCAGCTCATGCACGAGGTGGTTTGGATGCAGCCATGATCCCGATTCCTGCCCTACAGGGAAAACCTGCATGGGAGAGATGAAGGAGAGCCAGGGCCCAGCCCTGGGACACTTGAAAGGGATGGAAAGAGCCTGATGCAGAGGGAGGGAGCACGAGCAGGGGGATTGGGCTGTGTCAGAGCAGGGCATGGTTGGCAAAACAACCACAAATCCCAGGAACAGAGCATTCCTCCTGCCCCAGCACCACAGGATGCCCACAGCAGCATCCAGCCTCAGGGCTGGCCCAGGGGGATGGGACCCAGCACTGATTGTGTGTGCCAGGCACAGGCAAAGCTCAAAGGTTAAAGAACAAAACCCATCACCTTCTTCTGAATGAGTTCACAAGTTACAAGGTCAGTGCACTTGGTGCTCTGTCAGGCAGAGACTCAGTTTGACCTTGTGCTGCTGCCCTAAGCACGGCTGTAAAGGCACTGCCCAGCCCCAGCCAGGGCCAGGCACCAGCAGCACTTCTGCTCATCTCCCAAATTCCTGCCGAGCTCCCAGAGGACCCTGGGGATCTCATTGCTAAAACCCCCCAGGGCTGCAGGTCTCCTCCCCAGCAACCCCACACAATTCCATCACCACCTTCACTACCTGTGCTGGGGAGGAAAAGCTATTCCAGCACGTCACCTGCCCTGCAGATTCATAAAGAAGAGGAGGAAGGTCTCCCAAAGGTTCAAAGACCCATCTGTTCCTCCTCTCCTGTAGCTTCCCCTCCATCTCAAGCACCTCTCCGTGTTTCAGGAGCAGCCTCAGAAATCGATGCTCACTGAATCACAGTTAGATCCTTTGGTTTATTTATTATTTTCCCAGCTTGAACTCAAACCTCCTTCCGCATGGCGAGAGCAGGGGATGAGCCACGCAGCATTTCACAAGCACAGGCACTGCGGGAGGGACGAGACAACAGCGAGACACGGGAAGGGCAGCAGACCTTCCCTCCCAGCACGTTGTTTCAGATACCACCAGCTTTCCAAAGCCCAGAATGGTTTGGACTGGAAGGGACATTAAAGCCCATCTCATTCCAACTCCCTGCCCTGGGCAGGGACACCTCCCACTACCCCAGGGTGCTCTGACCCCAAATCCAGCCTGGCCTTGAACACTTCCAGGGATGGGGCCAGCTGGGCAGCCTGTGCCAGTAAGGAAGGAATGATAACCCGATGCAAGTCAGTGACCAGCTGATGGACGCAAGGTCTGGGAGAAGAAGGGTGTCTGTGCACGCCTGCTGTTGAACAAGAGTTTTTCTGAGTATTCTTCTGGATTTTGCATCGCCTGGGCTGTGCCCAACACAGCGGCCCTGCTGCAATTCTCCTGTGAAGGCCGGATGAAGGAAAAAAGCAGGCAGTTATCAAAAATCCCCGGCAGCAAGGACAGAGGGACACCAGGGCACATGCCCTGCTCTGATATCTTCACCAGCAATGTCTCTGCATCACCTTTCTGCTCATAATCTGCCCCCTTTACCCCAGCCAAGCATCCAGCACTTGGATCAAGGTTGGAAGTCAAGGGTGTTGGATGTTCATGGACAACATCTTTGAAACCAGGAGGCAGCACTGGCGTGTTCCCACCTTGGCTCTGCCCGCAGCGACATTGGGCAGCTCACAGGAGTTTCCACAGTCGGCACCAGCTCCTTACACCCCCCCACCAGAGGGATCCAGACCCACAGAGGCTTTCCCAAACCCCAGTCCCCCAGAGCAGAGCCCTCCCGCAGCCCTGCGCTCGCTGCTTCCCAGCCGGGGCTCACCCCAGCCAAGTTAACTGCGGAGCCGGCAGCGCCGGAGCAGAAAGCAACCGGCGGGGCTCTCTGGGAAAGGCAATTCCCACAGTCCAGAGCTGATGGGATTTCTGTGCGGAAGAGGGCAGAGAGGGGCAGGGGTGAGGGAGCTGAGCGTGTCCCAGACAATCGCTCTGCCGGCACTAACGTGCGGATAAATAGCCAGCGCCGACATCTGCTGAGAAATACCTTCCCGCTCCACACCGAGAATTGCAATCTAATAATATCCCAAATGCCCCCCCCACTCCATCCTTCTCCATCCCTCCCCCACCCAATTACCGAGCCTGACATTATCCGTCATCTTCCCTTTGTGTCGGCGAGAATCCAAACGCAGACGCCGGGAAATTAATAATAATTGTTGTGTCAAAATGCGGGATGTAATCAGGATGCGGCGTGGAAGCTAATACAAACACAAACAAATGGTATTTATCCTCCCGAAAGATCCCTCCCCTCCCTTCCCAAAGGGCTGCTGATGATAATACTCATGGAAGAGATGAATCAGTGCTAATATAGGGATTAGGAATAGATCCCAAACCCCAGCCTGGGCTGCAATCAAAAGGAGCGCTCTTAATTGAAATTAGAGCTGGGATTTCGGTGCCTCTGCAGAGATGGGTTAAGCCCATCGGGGCTAAACAGAAGGGAAAATAAAAATAGCATCTTTATTCAAGAAGAAGAAGGTGGGAATGAGAAAAGAGATCCTCTCTGGCTTCGGCACACCTGGTTTGCTCAGCCTTGGCTTTGGAGCTGGGTTTTGTCCCAGCACCGATTCCCGCAGGCAGGGCAGAGACGATGCTCCCACTTCTCCCTCAGGCATCTCTCTGCCTTTTCAGCTCGAGACGGGTTCAGAAAGGATATTTCAAGATCAAACCTCACCTCCCATGCTCTGAGAGAACCCAGGGCAAGCTGAGCTCGGGGTCCTGTTCCCGACTCTTTCCTGAAACTTTTCACCGCTCTGCAAGTGAAACGTGCTCATGCTCTTTCCTCCGGTGCTCACGCCAGCAAAGATAAGCGTTCTCGCTTTCATTCCTTTTATTCAGAGGCACAAAAGGAGAGGAAAAGACCACCTGAAAAAAGGCACAACTCCTCCTTTTATTGCTGCTTCATTTCCCACATTCCTCTGCGCCCCAGGGCCACCTGGACCGATATCCTTGGCAGTAAAAAGACAATTTTACCAACCAAGCCCACTTGAACCATTTATTCAGAGGGGCTGAATTCTTCCCAAATCCCAGTGCCAGGCAAGAGGGATGCTCAGGTGCTTAGTGGCAGCATCTCACTTTCTCCTTTTCCAAAGGTTTTGGTGGTTACTGACTCCTCTTACTGACTCTCTCCCAGCCCTGCACATCACCCGGAGTGATCCCTCTCCGTGGATGTTACTCAAAGGAGTCTAACACACATGAGAAGCAGAAAATAGGATCCAGGCACAGATTATTCCCACGAGCGTATTAGTAACTCCTGTGCTTTAATTCCAAATTAGATTTTACGTCTAAAAACAGGTTTCTAAATTCTTGGCTTGGGCACTGTGCCAGTGTCTGTGCCTTCTGCTAGCACACACAAACCCAGACTGAAAACTGGCCCCAGAATAAATCACCCAGCTCCAAACCCTCCTGCTGCCAAAGGCTGGGATTTGGCTCTGACCTTCACCAATCTCTCTCCAGCCTCACACAGCCCAGTTGTGCAAAAAACTTCTGTGATTTTCTTGTTTTCCAGCCAGGAAAATCCCATTTCCAACGCTGTGAGACAGAGAGAAAACTCTCTGTGAGCAGTGCAGACTTAATTCATCTCCTCGGTGGCAGCAGGTCCTCGAGGGCAACCCAAGGGCTTGCAGGTCAGGAGAGACTCAGTGGAGTATGGCCAGCTAGAGATGACTTAGATGCATTCCCATGCTCTGTGTAAACTTTCTGCATCTCCACAGTGTCCTCCCCAGGAAAAGCTGGCCCGACAGCACACGAGTGCTCAGAAACATGAAGGAACAAACGGTGATGCTGTTCCTCACCCCGGGATGATGCTGTGGGTTTTACCAGCCTGCTGCATCCCGGCCAGACTTGGATTTATACCCCGAGGCTGCTGACAGCTCTGAGGACCCCGAGCTCACTAGAAGGTTGCAATGACCAACACAGCAGGCAGTGATGGGTTATACACACACCAGAGGTTTGAAGACCACCCAAAAATCCCCCAGCAGCTTTTGTTTGTGCCTTCTATTACAAGTGCACCAGGATTTGCCATAAGAGCAAACTTTGAGAGCAGCTCCCAGCTCTGAAAAGCCTGGCTCATCCCACGCTGAGCCACCGAAGCCAGAACAGGTCTTGAGCCCAGTCCAGAGATAAATTGATTCCAAACACAAGCAGGGTGTGGAACCTCGGCATTCCGTGGCCAGATGCCTTTGGAGCTGGTGTGCAGCTGGGCAGAGCAGCCCAGCAGGAGCTCGGGCATGCACAGCTAAATGAGCTCCCCACGGTCACACGGCAGGAGCAGATCCATCCCATCCAACTTCCCAAAAACTTGCCTAGCTGGTCCAAGGCAGGAATCTGGTTCCACCACCAGTAGCAGAGGTTGCTGCCTCTAAAAAAGCTCTATTTAAGGCTGATGTGAAGGGACCCTCGGCACTGCCTCTCTCCCTGCTACGCACCGGTCAGGAGGGCGGGAGCTCAGCCTCCACACCCCAAGGATGCGGCTGACAGAGAATCCCAGAGTGGTTTGGGTTGGAAGGGACCTTAAAGATCATCCCATTCCACTCTCCTGCCATGGGCAGGGACACCTCCCACTATCCCAGGGTGCTTCAAGCCTCATCCAGCCTGGCCTTGGACACATCCAGGGGCAGCCACAGCTGCTCTGGGCACCCTGTGCCAGGGCCTCCCCACCCTCCCACCAAAGAATTCCTTCCCAATATCTCATCTAGCCCTATCCTACTTCAGTTTAAGCCCATTCAATGCTCCACCCAACGAGACTCAACAGAAAAGCAAAGACCTGAGAAGCCCTTGTCCCTCCTGCCACCTCTAAACCCGTGCTTTATTCCCAAGCTGATTTTGCTGTCTGCAAAGCTCACGTCCGCCCTGTCGGCATCCCGAGGCTGGCCATGGTCCAGGCCCTCCTCCCGGCTGTGCCAGCCCCTCGCCGAGCTGGAGCTGTCCCTACACAATCCCTCTCAAGGCACAAATCACGACGGGAGAAGAGGAACCGGGCAAGCCCGGTGGCAAACGCTGCCCCCACGGCGGGGCTGGCGGCGGGATCAGGGATCGGCGCGAGCATGGAAATTCATTCATATGAATTTGGAATATAATACCTGACACAAGATGTATCACTGCTGCCATGCTGCAATCCCAGATAAGGACACAGCAGTAACAGATGGAGGAACAAGGCACTTATCTTGTTAGCTGATGGATTTATCTCTCCTTCCCCCACCCTTCCCTACGTATTCCATAGTGTGCAGAGAGCCACGTTCCTCGGCAGAGCAGCATATGGAGCACGAATTGATTTCTTCCTAACACCCCCTCCACACTTTAATTCAATAAGAGCTGGAGTGGCGGATAAACAGCTTGTTGTGCTAGGAAAATTTCAAAACAGTCAAGAAAATGTCAAACTGTCTTTTTCACGAGTGTCTTTCTTTTTTTCTTCTTTATTTTTTTCCCCCTTTTTCCCTCTTCGTTCCCCCTTCTCCTCGGGTGTTCAGCCTGGAGTTGTGTCTGGAGTGAGCAGTCCTTCCCTGGCACACACCTGCACATCTCCTGTCAGGCCAGTCCATGGCAAAAGGTGGCTTCGGTCCCATCCTTGGATGGGAGCTGGGAACACAGCGACTCCGGGTAGAAGATTAGGCAGATGGTTTCATCTGGCAGCTCCCTTAATCTCATTACTGGAGCTGGTGGAAGTTTTTAATGTGATCTCTCCTTCCTTCTCCACCCTCACCCCCTTCAAAATGCCTTTTCTCAAAAAAACCCAGACATGTTTCCTTAGTGGTTTCTTTGTTAGGAACAAATCTTTTAAAAACTATTCCATTTTTATTTTTGGTGCCCTCTCCCTCTCTATTATTTAGCTCTGAAAAGGAGGAATTATTAGAAAAGAGGAAAAAGCACAATTGGATGTTTTCTGGTCCTTGCTCAAAAATACGGAGCACTTTGGAAATAGCAGGGACGTGCTTCTGAGGACCACAAGCCACCTCATGTGCCCCTGCAGCCTCCTTTGCCAGTAAACCCAAGCAAAGGCTGCAGCCATGGAAGTTTATTTAGGAACGTGGAAATCCAGCCCTGAGGGACACCAGCATGTCCCACGCTCGAGGGTCCTTGCTGGCCAGCAGACCTCTCCCAAACACCTTGCTCCCACCATTGCTCACGCAGCTGCCTGTTTCCTTCCAGCCCATAAACCAGCCAAGAGCCTGAACTCCCTCCTAAACACACGAACCCATCGCTCCCCTCCTGCACAGCTCTCTCCACACCTCCCTGGCTTGTTGTCCTGAGGGATTCTCACAAGGTAAAACCCTTCAGGACTTCTCCTCCCCATCCATGCACCCATTCAGGAGCTCATTTCCCTGGAACGTCCCTGCAGAGCAGAGGCCACCACAGTCCCAAAGCTCAGCCTGACACCGCACGTGGCCTGAGCCATCCCTGGCTCCCAGTGCTGGTGGAAACCATCTCCAAGCGGGTTTGGAGGAGGAGTTGGAGCAATGAAGACCACTCCAAGAGTCTGCTTTCATATTTTGAATAAATTGACATGAACACAGGGAAAGAAACGGAGAATGTGCTCCCAAGTATGACCAAAGGGAAACCCAATGGATTCCCAACAGGAAGAACAGAAGACCTCACCTAACTGAAGGAATGAAAACGTGCTCTCTAAAAAATGCAGGAGCTGCTCTGTTTCCTTCAGAACTTCTCCTACAGAGTCTCGGCACGGACTCAGGAGTGACTGTCACTCAGACATGCAGGGGACACGCTGTGCTCCCAGGGTTGGGTGCCATGGGTGGCCTCAGCACCCCGGTCAGGACAGGACACCACCGTACCCCACATCACCAGCGATAGCTCCTGGAGGTCAAACAAGGAACCAGCTTCCACAAACCCCACTCCAGGACAGTTTCATCCAGTGGGGAGCAGAAATAAAGCCAGACAAACCCACGGGACAGGCAGCAGCACGGGGCTGGGGCTTTGCATCCCTGCGGGTTGAGTGAGTTACGCTCCAGCAGCAGCCGGGCCGGCAGCAGTGCGGGCTGGGCACACGCTGTGCGTGAGCTGGGATGGCTTGGGAGGGAAACGGACCCGCAGGAAAATGTCCAGAGAAGGAGGGCTCTGTCCTGCAGTCTTCCACCTCCCGCCATCCGCCTGCTGCTGTGCTGGAAGGCGAGAGCCGCCTCCCCACCCCCTCTGCAGCAGAGCAGTGCAGAAGGCTGCAGGATCCTGCAGGGAGCCGGCGTGTTTAGCATGCAGGAGAGAGCGCGGAGCAGAGCCCTGTCTCGTGCCGCGGAGCAGCCGGCCGGGAGCAGCAAATTGCTGCTGGAAGGAGCCGGGCGCTCGGTGAACCCGCAGCCCCTCACTGCTCCCCCTCTTCTTCCCATTTAGCTCCTGGCTGCAAAGCAGGGATGGGGTTTGGTGCCTGATCTACCTCTGCCTCAGTTTCCCTCTGTGAGAGAATCCCACCGCCCCTCTTGCTACGGCCCCAAACTGTCGGGGAGGAGCATCAAGGGACTCATCCCTCTGCTCCAGAGCCATCACCTCCTTGCTCCATCCCTTCCTCCCCACCAGCTTGCACTGGGCACTCACAACCCCAACGACAGTGGCAGCACCCAGGCACCCAGGGGTGATCCATAACAGCACTGAGGCACCCACAGGTGATGCCTTCCAGCACCCAGGCACCCATGGCTGATCCATCCCAGGACCCAGGCACCCACGGGTGATCCATAACAGCACCCAGGCACCTACAGGTGATACCTTCCAGCACCCAGGCACCCACGGGTGATGCCTCCCAGCCAGCACCCACCCCATGCCGCAGCCCCACACTGAGCTCTCTTCCTCCACCGCAGGCTGGGGCTCAGCCCCTCCAAGCCTTACCTGCCACCAGTGTCCAGGGAGGGGAGCAAAGCAGGTGACAGCACACCAACACCAAGGGCAGCCCGTCCCCGTTTGATGCCGGTGTCTCTGGTCAGCTCCGACCCCCCTCATCCACCTCCCCCCCGAACAGGACATGGAGAGCCCCTTCTCCCCCCACCCAGGACATTTCAAACCTGCCCCTTTCAAAAGAAGCTCTCGCCAAGCACCCAATTACAGCTCTGTGACTGAGGATGAAAAGCTGCTCTTGGAGCATCCTGTTTTCTCTTTATTTTCCCCCCTTTTCAAGGTTCCTTTTCCCTCCCTTCTCATGAGGTTAAAGAGCTAAAGACCAACTCAGAGGCAGATAATAGAGTGACAGCGCCTCATAAAAAAGCAGCCGGAGCTTTGGAGAAAGCTGGCATACGGTGCATTAGGGATTTCTGTCGCGGCAGCTGGGAGTAACAGTGACCCTCTGAACTCAATTTGCTCCACGGCTTGAAAACGAAGGAAAGCCTTTGGACTGTCAAACTCCTCCTTTGGCTTCCAGGAGAGGCTGTAGACTCTGAGCGAGCTTTCGGGGCCCCAGCGTGCCCCTCGCCCTACGGCTCCTGCCCTTGGTTCGTACCTGGGGCTGGAGGTGGCATCCCAAAGGCTGCGGGGATGCGGGATGTGGTGCCAAAGGGATGATCACCCACCGGATGGGAGCGATGCTGAGCTGTGGAGATGTGGATTTATACGTTACAAGGGCTCAACAGCCACCCTGCCCCAGCCCAGCGAGAGCAGAGGGACGAGGAGGGGGCACGTGAAAGGTCGGTGCTGCATGGGAAGGGCTCAGTGCTGCTGCACAAGCCCATCACTTCCCTCCTCTGCCTTTTTCTTCTCTCCTTCTTTGGTTTGTTTTTTTTTTTAAATGAGTAGAAAATTCGTCCCACTACGCATTAGCGCCCAACGTAATGGTGCAAAGCATTTTTCATTTATCATCATAATGCCAGTCAAACGAACCCCCTAATAACATAAATGCAAGAGGAAAGCTATTAGAGTTTATTTGTGCAGTGGCTTTGAACTCGTCCCCACTGCTCCACCAGTGTGACTGGAGGGGCTGCATGGAGCTTGGATCTTTAGGACCTTTCATCCTCAGCGAGCCAGAGCCTTTCTTTCCTTACAGAGCACTGCAGCCCTGCACAGGTTGCTGTGTTGGCTGAATTGCCAAAATACCTAAACACCTGAAATAATCCACTGCAAACAGCCACTGGAAGTGCTCCAGGCCAGGCTGGACGGGGCTTGGAGCAGCCGGGGGTAGTGGAAGGTGTCCCTGCCCATGGCAGGGGGTGAAATGAGAGGGGCTCTGAGGTCCCTCCCAACCCAAACCAGTGTGAGATTCTCCGATCTCCTGTGCCTTTCCATGGGTGTGACGTGCTCCAAGTCAAGGCACAAGGGACACAACACACTGGCTGCTGCTCCCCTGCAGCTGAAGGTCTCCAAATCCTTTGCCTGTTACTCCTCCCATGCACACCTGAACACAGGCATTTATCTTCCACAACACACAGAGCCTGGAGTCCCTGTGCCAGCTCTGCACCTCCGCCAAGGACCATCAGAGCATCTCTGCTGTGCCCAGACCTCCTCCTCTGCCACCCCCAGACTGTACAGCTTTGGGAGGGCAGTGCCATGAAACAGCTCTGCAGATGTTGCTGACGGCCATGCAATAAAACTTCCCTATCGATAAAAGTACTCGGAAAATTCAAGTCCTTCCTCCATACAGCTCTTTGCTCTCCTTTGCTGCAGCCATTCCCCTCCTCGGGTCTCACCACAAGGACGAGAGGAAACAGCCTTAGGTTGCTCCAGAGGAGATTTAGGCTTGATATTAGGAAAAATTTCTTTATGGCAAGGGCTGTCAAGCCCTGGAACAGGCTGCCCAGGGTGGATGGTGGAGTCACCATCCTTGGGGTAGGGATTTAAGAGATGTATGGATGTGGCACTTGAGGACACAGTTTGGTTGTGGGCTTGGCAGTGCTGCAGGAGTGGTTGGACTCAGTGATCTCAAAGGTCTTTTCCAACCTAAACTATTCCATGATTCAGTGATCTCTAACTCCTGCCTTGCAGGTCCATCCTCATCGCTCCAGGTCTGGCCCTCAGCATCCCCCATCCCCAAGATCTCCCAGCACCACTTGTCCCAGCAGCTCTCATCCCACAGCAGCCCCGTCCTGCAGAGCCACGACAAAGCATTTAATTTTATACACAATAATTTCCTCATTAAGCCGAAATTAAATGCGTATTTCAAAACCTACGAGCGAGAGCAAACTGTTCAGTCTTATGCTTTATTAAACAAAAAAATCTTTGTGTGGAAAGAGCTTTGGTGCCAAATTACAGCCCTGCTGATGGGGCTGAGCTATTCCCAACCGTGTCAGGATGAGCGGTGCCTGCAGAGAGGGCCCGCACTGCAGAGGGGAACATGGCACCCTCCTGACAAATTAGTTTACTCGTTAAGAAGCCTATTTTGCTCAACTTCAACAAATTGTTGTGTTTAGCAGCCGGGAAACCTCCAGGGAAGGGATGTTGCAAAGCAGCGGGAGCCCCTGTGCAAGGGTAACCTTCCCTCCTTCGCCAGGCTGCCCTGGAGCAGGGAGAATTCACTGTACAGATGATATCAGGAAGAAGTGTTTTGTGGTGAGGGTGGTGAAACACCGGCACAGGTTTGCCAGAGAGGTGGTGGATGCTTCATCCTTGGAAAGGAACAAGGTTAGGTTGGATCCCGCTTGGAGCCACTTGTCCCCACTGCTCCACCGGTGTGACTCCACGGGTGGAGCTTGGATCTTTAGGACCTTTCATCCAAAGTTATTCCTCAGCTAGCCAGAGCCTTTCCTTACAGACCACTGCAACCCTGCATGTGCTGCTGTGTTGCATGAATTACCAGAATAAATGCATAAATACCTGAAACAATCCATTGCGAACGGCCACTGAGATGTGTGGAAGTGCCCAAGGCCAGGTTGGACAGGACTTAGAACAACCTGGGATAGTGGAAGGTGTCCCTGCCCATGGCAGGGGGGTGGAACTGGATGAGCTTTAAGGTTCCTTCCACCCCAAACCATTTTAGGATGGGATAGCAAGAAATCCAGGCTTATTCCAGGCACGGATATAGGAGTGGACAGCAGACACAGCCTGTGGTGTAGACTGAGGACAAGGTTCATCAGTGAAGCACAACTGGTGGTGTGGAGGAGCATTCCCTTGCCAAATCCAGCAGGTATCAGGATCAGAGATCAGGCTGAGGTGCTAGACCAGCCCATCACCTGCCCACAGCCAGCAGCCATCATCCATCTCCCCCTGTGCTCCCACAGCCCTACAAAGCAATAAAAATAACCACTGATAAAATCTAGACGTGTTTCAAAGGCTCCAGCCCTGCCTCTCGGTGTGCCCTCAGTGGGCTCCAGGTCACAGACTCTGCGAAGGGCTTCCCTGGGTGCAGAGGTGCAGCAGGAGCCAAATGGGGTGGGAGGCAAAACTTGGGTGGAGAGAAGATGACACGAATTGAGAGAAAGGATCAGGGCAGAGCGGGGCTCGCAGGAAGGGAAGACAATAAAACCCAGCGAGGCAGACAGAGATTAATGAGTGTTTCCCAGATATGATAATTTCTGGACATCCATGAAATTTAATGTCCTCCTGGGCTGCTGAGAGGCACTGCAACTCTCTGACAGAGGGGAGGGGGCCCGGGGGGCTCGGTGGGACCCAGGCCCAGCCATCCCACCCCACAGCACCTCGGCCTGAGCTCCTGGGTGACGTGTTTCCTATCACAGCGCAGCTCAAACCTGTGTGCTCGTGCCTCCTGCAGCAGCACATCCAGCTGTCACAGCTGGGCGCTGCTGACACGTCCCCGAGGACACAACAGCCCGTTTTGGGAAGGCGTCTGTCAGCGAGCCCACGTGCTCCCTGCCAAGGTGTCGGCACGTGGGGACATCGCTGTGGCACCCACAGCCCTGCTGCCACCAGCTCCTGCTCTGCCACCTCCACGGAAATGCCAAATTGCATCCTCTGTGAGGGGCTGTCTGGGAGTCAGCCTTCCATGCTCCAGAGAGCAGCTGGGGGGAGGTTCAGCCCCCAAATCCCCGTGGTTAACACCAATCCAACACATGAGCCAGCCAGGGTTTAACTCCAGCCTGGTTGGTGCCAGCACTAGCAAAGCAACACACGCTTGTGGTTTCTCAGGCACAGCTGGAGGGGAAAATCCCTTATTCTCACTGAACTCCAAGGGAATAGGATTGTTTTCCTGAGTTACTTCAGCCTGGGCCTGTTGTTGCAGTCTCAGACTTCACTGGGAGTCTCTTGATGCCATCCAGCCACTCTGCAACATCTCCACGTTTGCATCCAAGCCCTGCAGGAGCCACGCCTGAGCTGCCACAGCCTGGCCTTGCTGCTTTAAGAAACCCACCACAAATCCCCTGGGAAAGGAGACTCCCACAAGCTGTCTCCACAGAAACCACTCAATCATCAAACCACTGAAAGGTTTGGGTTGGAAGGGACCTTACAGCTCATCTCATTCTACCCCCTGCCACGGGCAAGGACACCTTCCACTAGCCCAGGGTGCTCCAAGCCTCATCCAACCTGGCCTTGGACACTTCCAGGGATCCAGGGGCAGCCACAGCTGCTCTGGGCACCCTGTGCCAGGGCCTCTCCACCCTCCCAGGGAAGAATTTTTTCCCAACATCCAATTTAAACCTGCTCTGCTTCACTGAGCAGATGGATGTGCTCCAGCGACCACCAGCACGCCCTGCTGAGACCCCTCGGCTCGTGACCACGGCTCCTCCCCAGGTCTGCTCTCTGCTCCGAGACAGACCCGCAGCTCTGGAGCCAGTGAGCTCATCCCGCACTGCAGTCCCTGTCAGCTTCCCACCAAGATTTGTGGGCTGTGCAGAATTCCTTATTGACATTTAAAGGTCTCGGACAACAGGCCCTACACATCTTTGTTAGGGAGGACGGGATCCACTTCACCCAAATCTGCTGCCTTTAAGTTCAGAGTCAAGGGTAGGGTATTTTTGCCTGGACCAGTGACAAGCAGCGTGCCCAGGTCCTGTCTCTGCCCATGGGGTCTGTATGGCCACCAAAACCTTGTGTTCCTGGGGCATTGAGGCAGGAGGCTTGGAAAAGGAAGCCAGCCCTTCCTACACGGACCTGGACACATGTGCCACGTGGCTTGGACAGGCAGTGAGGTGACCAGGATGGCAGCAAACTGCCCAACATCCTCCTCTGGAGCAGGGCACTACCAGGAGATGCTCCCCTGGCCAAAATGTGCAAGCACGAGACAGGGAGAGCATGGAGAGGCTGAAAGCCAAGGGAAGGGGGTTCCATCCCTGGGAAGCCCCTATCCAACCAAGGAGCAAGGGACAGAGACAGAAGGACAGACAGTCCTTGGAGCAGTGCCTGGCAGGGCACAGTCCATCCAGCCCCTGTCCCAGGGAAGCGTTTGGGAAGGCTCAGGGAAAAGCCTGAGGTTTCCTGCCTAGGAAACAGGGACTGCAGCCTTTAAGGAGGGAAGTAGTTTGGGTGAGAGTGGTGATGAAACGAGCGAGTTCTCAACCCGATGGAAAGCTGGGGAATATGGATAATGAATGGACTTCAAAAGCCAGATTTCAAAAAATTCGGGAAGCTGGTAGATGGGTTCTCCTGGGAAAATAATCACAAAGAAGGGGAGAGCTGGCAGTTACTGAAAGAGACTTTATTACACACACAATAGCAGGCTATCCCCGCGCAAAGGGAAGGTAGGAATCCTAGGAAGAGGCTGCTGTGGCTGAATTCGGAGCCATTCAATGACCTGGGAATAAAAAAGGGATCATGAAAAAAATATGGAAACAAGGGCTAATAATTAGGGATGGGTATAACAGAGCCACAACGGCATAGAGGGATAAAGTCAGCAGCACTAACATGCAAAACGAGTTTTAATTAGCAAGAGATATGAGAGGAGAATAAAAAGGCTCTCGGATTTGTTCAAAGGAAAAGGAATGTTGGGTCTGTCACCAAGCAGTCAGGGAAGGCATGTGGCAGGGATCCTCGGTGCCATGTTTGATTGCATCCATACAAAGGCGGGTGTATGGTCAGCAGGCAGCTCCAAATTTCATATTAATAGGGAGACGGCTTTCAGGTTGGAGCGTGGAGAGAAGAGGGGTTAAAAAAAAATTCAGCTGGCAGAGATTGAGGAAGGTCTCTGGAGAGTGATGAAAAATCGGGCAGAAACATCGCTGAGCCACCAGCACTGCTCTTTGGGAGCTCGTGGAGGCCAGCAGCAAGGACAAGAAATCTTCATATCTCTAAGTGAAAAAAACCCAGAGCTGTAGGCAATCAGCTCAGCTTCAATCACTGGCAAGATACTAAAACAAACGATGAAACTATCATAGCTTGTAAGGCCCGGGAATTTAATAAAGTGAGAAAAAAAACCCCACATCCACCACCAACACGAGTTTGTCAAGAACAGATCATGTCAAACCAACCTAATTTCCGCCCTGACAGGATAACTAGACTTGGTGGATAAGAGGAAAGCTGTAGACATGATATACCTTGACTTTAATAAGGCTCCTGATGCCAGTCCCACGCGGCACCTCCGAGGAAAGTTGAGGAAGCACGGAGTGGATGTAATCGCCGAGGCTGGGGGCAGAGGGGAGGAGGGATAACAGCCTGTTGACAAAGCGCTCTCAAAGAGTGCTTATCTATTATTTACAACCATGCCAGGAGGGCAACCTACAGCGGGATTCCTCCGGGGTCTGTCCGAGCCCGGCTCTCTCCAACATTTACATTTAACTGCTTGCGTTACGGAGCCGCGAGCACGCTGATTAAAATCTGTAGATGATGCCCAAGCCAGGAGGAGAGGGGCTGGAAGGGTTCTGAGGGTAGGACCAGAATCCCAAATCTCCTCTGGAAATGAGCAATAGGAAATCCAAGATGGACAACCGTGATGTGATATGCTCAGAGAGGAAACATTGAACGCCTGGATAAAAAAGGAGAGGAAAAACCTAAGGAACTGGGGTGTTAGAGCTGCCCACAAATCATGGAGGGTTCAACCAGGCTAGAGAAGATGGCAAACCTTAACATGAGTGCTGTAAAAAGGACAAAGGAGAATCGTTTGGCTCCACTTGGTTTAATGCGAGGGCTCGGCTTCAGGACTTCATCCTGACCCGTGTAGATGCTGAAAATCTGCTGGCAGGGAAAAATCCAGCATTTTGCAAGTATTCCGTGAGAAAGTCCTCGGTTCTCACATGAACAAGCAAGAAGGTTTTCTAAACATCTTGCAAGTGTTGTTTGTTTGTAGACTTGTTACGGAACTAAGTAGAAAATATTCTGAAAATGAGTGTTGTGAAGTCCAGCCAATCGCTCAGAGAAGGAGTTAGACCAGAGACCAATGATCTTTTGCCATATACCAATGCAAAAGTTATATAAATCCTGTCTGTAATTAAATAATTAATTCACTTTCTCTCAGTCTTGTCTCCAACTTAGACCTTCGTTCTTCTTCGCCGTCCGTGTTACAACAGCGACAGACCCAGACACGGGGTTCTCAGAAAGGTAAGGGTCAAGTCACAGCAACTTAACACGTTATCACCTCCCCACTGACCCGTGCTGACACTTGGTCTTCTTTCCCAGCACATCTGGCTGCCCTGAGCCCGCAGCTGGAGGTTCCCTTTCTTCTCAGATCAATCTAAAGTGCGTTTGCCACAGTGCAAGACACGCATCTCTGATCGATGGGGAGCAATTGATTGCACGTCCCAGCCGGGACGAGCCGGGGTGAATCCATGGAATAGCAATGAAATGGGTAAGAGATGCAGACAGCTCCAGAGAAAGATGAAAGACGCCGGGCTTTGCTTTGTCACTAAAAGAGAAGATTGAGTAAGAATTGACAACTCTCTTCCCTTACATAAGTATCATCCAAAGCAGCAGAATAATTATTTGCCACATCCCTTCAAAGAGACAGAAGAAGGAAACACTAATTTGCAACAGAGATTTTGTCTGAGGGCTTGGAATAACTTTGAGGCTCGTGAAACCCTTGCAGAAGGGCTCTATCAGCAGAGGGCAGCTCAGCTGCCCATGAAGCAGGTCCCACATGTGCCCAACTCCAGTGGAGGGTGAAATCAGCTGGGATCCACCCAACCCTAATCCCACAGAGGTCATTTGGCACCAGACTGTGACATAGGAACCTCTCGGGGTCCACAACACTGTTGCAGCAGCATAAAATCTGGACCACAGCCTGTTCCCTCCCGCTGGCGAGTCCAGGCCCTCTCTGTGACACCCAGGAGATCCGTCCGCGAGCTGCCGCTCACCAGTGGGAGCAAGGGCTCCACCGTCTCCAACTGTGTGACCCCACAAATCACTGCAAGACACACTCAGCACTTTTATTCTTTATTGTTACAGTTCAGACAGCTCCATTATTTATCCAGATTACTTATTCATGTTCCATTTCCAGGGACAACCTGCTGCGCTGGATAGAGCGATCACCGCCTCTGCTCTCCACTCTCCCCCAGCTCCCGTCCCACTTCCCGTGGTATTTGGCCACGCTGCTACCCCTGTTTGTGTAAGAGCACTGACTTTAACTAGAGAATCATTCCATCCATGCCAGGCCCTCTCCTGCACCACTCAAGGGTTCTGACAAGGGGAGGATTGAAAAAGCTCAGCCCAAAATGACAGCTAAGCCTCAGACAGTGACTGACAGAAGCACTGAACGTTTCCTGAGGCAACTCAATCAGAACAGGTTTTCTGGCCATCGTTAGAAGCTAAACCAATTCAGACAAATATCACTCCTACCTGGAGGGACAGCAAGGGCTCATCATTAAGAGCCAGGTGGCAGCTGGCCTGGATTAAACAGAGCTATCCAATATATTTCCATATATCGCACTCATTTCAAGGCTGCACCTCAGAGGGCAGATGGACCTTTATGCTTTTGCAAAGATTTGAAGGCTGAAAGGTTATCCTGATGTGCTGTCTCCGAGCTTAGCTCACACCCTTTGCTCTCAGGCCAGACCCCAAGCACAACTCCACCTCCCACACAAGGCCCCTTCATGCAAGCTGAGTGGGATTGGTGGCTCCTGAACCCACCCAGACCCGGGAACCACATCCTCCTTCTCTCGGGGGGCTCGGTTTCCTTGTCTGAAGCGCTGACATTAGTGCTTCACCCCCGTGAGAAAGCATTTAGAGGAGGAAAAGCATTTCTAAAACACATTATTGCCAGAACTTGTGACTGCTCCTCTGCCACGCTCCAGGTGGATCCAGCACCTCCAGGTACCACCAGCATCAGCTCAAACCCACGGCTGCAGCATGTCCTCTCCACCACACCTCCCTGTGGCACGCACAATTTCCCCAGGAAAACACCGAGGTGAAAGGAATTAAAAAAAAAAACCCTCAGAGCAACTGAGTGAATTCCCTAACAGAATGCTTAACTCTTGTGAAATCGAGGGACGGTTCTCCAAGGAGCGATTGCGAGTGGAGCAGCCGCCTAACGAGGCTGCAGACAGCGCTGCAGACACACGCTCCTGACTGCCAGACAGCGAGGGCTGCACCCCACGGCAACGGGTGCTGAGCACCGCGGAGACGGAGAGGAGGGAGCTGCCGGCTCCGGGAACCGACAACGCTGAACAGCATCGGAAAGGAGGCACGGAACCACGGAGTGGCTTGAGCTGGAAGGAAATTTAAAGCTTATCTCATCCCACCCCCTGCCATGGGCAGGGACAACTTCCACTATCCCAGGGTGCTCCAAGCCCCGTCCAACCTGGCTGGGACACTGCCAGGGATCCAGGGGCAGCCACAGCTTCTCTGGGCACCCTGTGCCAGGGCCTCCCCACCCTCCCAGGGAGCAATTCCTTCCCAATATCCCATCCATCTCTGCCCTCCGGCAGTGGAAGCCATTCCCTGTGTCCTGTCCCTCCATCCCCTGTCTCCAGTCCCTCTGCAGCTCCCCTGGAGCCCCTTTAGGCCCTGCAAGGGGTTCTGAGCTCTCCCTGGAGCCTTCTCCTCTCCAGGTGAGCACCCCCAGCTCTCCCAGCCTGGCTCCAGAGCAGAGGGGCTCCAGCCCTCAGAGCATCTCCATGGCTGAGCCAGAAGCACTCTCCGCCCAGAGGACCAGGTGCAGCAAGTTTTAGCGACTTCCTCAGTATTTCACCACTCATACTTACATCTTTACTTATAAAAAACACAGGGCAAAAGCACAGATAGAACCATCTATCACAGATACGGATCAGAGACATCCTCACGTGGCCACCACCGACCTCCTGCCACCACCACCGCTCCCACTTCCTCACCTACCAGCAGACATCTGTTTCCAGGTCACTTGCAGAGAGCTACAACAGGTGCAGAAGTCCTAAGAAATCACATTTTAGTGCATGAATACCCCTAGCTCCAACTTCCAGCCTCTCCTCTGAGTTGTCCTTTGAGGTGCAGAGCGGTGGCGGTGGCGGCTGAGAGATGCTCTAATCAGTGCATCTAATTTCAAACGGTGTAAGGACCATGTTATGCCTTGGGATAAACGGGGAAGGCTGCCATTGAAGTCAAAGAGAGGTAGGCACTTCAGAAGCTGGAATCTGGCCTCAAAAATAAAAAAGCCACTAAAACTCAAATATTAAAGTGCATTTAAAAACATAATAAGGCAGATTAGCAATCAAACCGAGCGGCTCGCTGGGGGACTGATAAGTGGGGAGGATTCTAGAGGCACATATCACCGCTGAAAAAAGGCCCAAAAAGCCTTGTTTAGAGTAAAAACGACTTTTGATCCAAAAAACCAGCACGGAAATGCAGTTTTTCTCATGCATTTTCCATGAGAGAACAAGCCCAATCAGCCTTGTTTTAAGGAGCGGCGCCGAAGCTCCCACCTGGAGTGTTCTGCACTGGGAAGGACAGGAAATTGCCCGGTGACTCAGTAGCACGATGCACACATAGGACAACCTCATCGCTCTCGTGGATGTTCAAAGCACTTTTGACTCATCCAGGGAATCACTCGACCCAACCCCATTCCAACTTTCTGAACTACGCAGTGAAGGAGCCACAAAAGTCTTGCTCCTTCACTGATCCTCCTGGAATTGCCTCTTGGAGTTTATTTCTCATAAAACAGCCATGAAGGAGGCATCTTTTATCTCAGCACTATCCTAAAACACAGAGTAGCCACCAGGAGGAGTCAGCTTTGGGAATGAGCTGGGGGCAGGTGTGTGGAAGGGTGGGGAGGATGGTGAGAGCTCGGCCTTTTCCTTCAAAGATCTTCTCGGCAATTCTCGAGGCAAAAACTTCCGAGACAGCGACGTGTTGAGCTGCAGAGGCTGGAGCACTTGTTGCTGCAGCTCCAGAGCTCTCGCTGCCCTCAGACCGAGGGACCAACACAGGGTTTGACACCCATCAAGCCTCCATGTGCCTGGAGGCCAGCAAAGGATGAGCCAGGGCCACCTCCTCCGACACCTCCTTCTGTCTCGCAGTCTCCTGAGCTCTTGGCTTTGCAGAAATCCTCCTGCCCAAGAGAGCTCAGCAGTTCCAGTTCCCCAAGACTGCTCTGCTGAGCTTATTCCCAACCAGATTCAATGGCTGGATTTCGTCTGGGAAGGTTGGAACATGGAAGGCATCTCTTCTCACACTAAACCTCGGAAGCTTGGACAGTAACCAGCTTGCAAAGAAGGGGCAGATGGCCCATGCTCAACCCAAATTCCACAGGTATTAGTCTAAAATGTGGTTTGGGTCTACTCAATGTCTAAAGTCTCTGTAGAACTCAAGGGACACCTCCCTCAGGCCACCAAACTCCTTTAAGGAGTCAAAACCAGCACATGATCAGTGTCAGAAGGTGCTCACCATGACAGGGCTGGAGCTCAGGGGTCCAGGGAAATAGGGTGGGATATCTATCTCCCATGGGGCCTGGGGCCCCACCCATGCAGGGGAAGCAGTAACCCCCATGCCCTTGTAGATCCCTTCCAGCTCACGATATTCTGTGATTCCATCATAGCTACAATCAGGATCCCTGTCAAATCTTCCCAGCATGGTCTGCGTGGCTTTTCCAAGCTGATCCCCCCACCCAGCACATCCCATGCTCATGGGGTGCTGGGCTCCCTCAAATCATGGGGTGCTCAAGCCTTGTCACTTCAGCTGGGGTCAGGGAGACTGCAAACCTAAGTGTATAATCCTTGCCCAAGTTAATTAAAGTACCCATCCACCCTTCATTCAAACCATTAGCCATGGGTGTTTACAATTAATTATTTGGAACCAAATCAAACAAACAAAGAGAAAACATAGGAAGAAGAGAGAAGGCCAAGCAGAGCCAGGGCACTGCTGCAGCAGGGCATCAGCAGGGCTCATCCCTGCCTCCCAAAGCGAGACACAGCCCCTTTTAGCCAGCACAAGGGCTGCTGGAGGTGGGGACCCTGCTTCAAGCTTGGGTGTTACCTCGAGCTCCCTCTGTGATCTTGGGAAAACCTCCCAGTCTCTCCTTGCTTAATGCCATGACCCATGGCCGTGCCTGTCCCTGCTCACCCTCATTTGCCCTTGAAGTGCGAATAAACCACAAATAAATGTTTTACAAAGCACCAGAGCTCTTTGGCGAGGCACTTTGTGTGGGCAGGAGCCAGCACTCCCAGCCCTGACTTAGCCTCAGCCCCAGGACTTGTAAAACATCTGCAAGACCTCAAACGAGCTGAGAACAGATCTTTCCACCAGCACGGAAAGCCTGGCAAGGGCTCCTGAATATTGCAAGGAGGGCAAGCAGCTCTCCTCCCGCTCCACCGGAGATTGTGTCCCCAGCTGAAGCTCTCTGCCCTAGTTTATCTCCTCTTTTCCATGATCTCTCTCCTTTCTGAAAGCTTCATTTCAGTGCAGGTATGCGAGGGGAGAAGGGGAGGTGCAGATCAGGGAACCATCCTTCCTTTTCTCTTCTTATTTCCCTTGCATTTCCTTCCCTCTCATTTGCTGCCACAGCTACGCTCTGTCTCTTATCCTCAACCTCTGTCTCCTCCATGCCCTCTGTACTCCCCATCAAGACAGGGTTTAATGTCTTTCCATCTCTTCCTGGGTAAATTGCAGCGAGTCTGCCGGCTGCTCGGGTGGAACACACTGTTTTATATGCGCCATAAAGGGAGAGAACTCTGTAAACAATATTATTTTTAATAAAATCCAAGTCTTTGGCAGGCCAGCTGCTTTTGTGTCTGTCTTAATTTAATCAGACGATCAGCTCTCTCAAGCAGCAAGAGGGAATGAAAAGCATTAGCAAGGAATCAAGGAACTGCTGAGGAAGAGACACGATTTCCATCAAGAGCTTTCCAGCCCAGTGTGCTGCTATGAGAGCAGGACCAAGTCTTCGGGCAACAGATTCCCAAAACAACTTTGTCAAGGTGCAGGAAGGACATGGGCACATCTGGGCATGACACTCATCATCCTGTAGTGCTTGAAAAAGAGCTGCCATGGGCAATGAATATACCCAGGCTTAAAGATATTTCCAGGCAGAGCAGATCGCTGTGACATTGGAAGGTGCCTGACACAGCCCACGCTCCCTAGGATGGGAATGCTGCCCAGCTGGGTGACTCCCAGTGCTTGCACCCAGGTACAGCCACCCAAACCAGCATCCATCAGCTCCCTGTCCACACCCAAAACCCAAACCAGCCCCGTCTGGCCGGCCAAAACTCAAAATCAAATCAATACAATGATAAGGATTAAATATTAAATTCTGCAAATATATCCCTCGAATCCAGTCAAAGCTGGATCCAGGCTGGATCCAGGGTAAAAGCTGCCTCCAAAGAGGAGAGAGGAGGGGAGGAGATGGTGCTGGCAGCTGGAGCAAGAGGAGAAGGAGGGCAGCCCTAAACAACCCCTGACACGCAGCATCGTGAGCAGCAGCTGAGTTTGAAAGGTGTCACTTACAGACAGCCAAAACCTGGCAGAAACAGCTGATTTCGTGACACTTCTGTTCTTCAAGACCAAGCAACAGCCAGTGAGCATCTGCCGTGGGCAGACAGCTCCTTTCCCTGCTCCAAAGCCTCCAAGAGGCTTCACCTCCAGCAGGCCCAACACTTGGCCACGATGTCCTCTGAGCCTAAACCATTCCAGATGTGAGTCTTGCCTCCTTCTCATACCTCTGTGGGGGATTTTTGGCAGCTAGAGCAACCCAGAGCAGAGGGCAGGGCTCCCCTGGTATGGGAGTGATCAAGGGTTCCACTCTTCCACTCAAAGCCCCAAAACCTCCAGAATAAAAATCCTCCAAAATCTGAAATAATAAAAGCTAGTGACAGACACAAAGTAAACAAATTAATTGATGTTTACTTGTTTACCCAGTCACCAAAAGATTGTTAATGACTTAACATGTATTTTTAAGATATTAAAACACGCTAAGGCACAGCCATAAATATCCCCAGTAAAGCAAATATGGTGCTCGGCACTGCAAAGGAACTAAAATTAGTATTTAATTACGAGAAATCGCTCGAAGTTCTTTTGCTACCATTAATCACTTTCAATTATGAATGTAATTATAAGTCATCTTTTCTCTTTGGGTGGTCGCTGCTGGGACCTGAGGCGGTGACCCTGCGCTCCAGAAGAGAGAACCCCGCTTTGCTCACCAAATGACAGCTCCTCGCCGGCTGTGCCAAGGGGACGGATCAATTAGCGCCTTCACCGAGCTCCTGAGGAGCCAAGGGCACGCAAACAAGGAGAGGGTGAGGGGGAAGACTGAGTTACATCGTCCCCTCCGCCTGCACTGATTTGCACGCCACCCACCCGCAGCAGAATCCGGGCTACCGAGACAGAGAGACTGACGTGAAAAGTAGTCCGTCCTCAAATCATTAAAGGACGAGATGATAATGTTATCTCTTGCTACGAGGCAAATCAAAGCTTTGAGAGCTCCTTCCGTGCGACAGGAGTCGCTGCAGTGGGGACACGTGGCAGCTCACCCCGGGCAGGCAGTGGAGTTTAGAGGAGGGCAGAGCCAAACACTGGTGCCCTGCACCTCCTGGCCCTGCCCTGCCCCTCTGCCCGGGGTGCACCACGGCCAGCATCACCTCCCGGCATTTGAAGATGGAGCATGCTCACTGCAGAGGGGATTTTCAGCTATGGATCAGTCCCCAGGGGAATACGCATCGGGGATCCGCGAAACGTAATTAAGAGAAGCAAATTTATTAGCCATAAGCTCTGATTTTTCTTTTATGAAGGAGGTGGCGCTTTTCTTCTGGGCAACTTGCAAATCAAAAATAAAAAGCTGAAAACTCCCTCTCTGCTCAGTGCTCAGCCTTCTTCATCAGTTCAGGCTCCGCTCGAAGAGTTTGGGATGTGGAATCCAAGCCCTGACTGCAAGCAGGCAGTGAAATAAATCCCAATGTGGAGGCAGCTGCTGGCAGAGAATCTCCAGCCTGGGACACCCCTGATAACCAGGACACCCCACCATGAGCTGCTGCCTTGACTCCCCCCAAATCCCTCCATTCTCACAGCCTGCTCCTGGCACAGCCTGCACAGCACCAGAGAGGACCAAAACACAGAAGACAACGTGGAAGATGAAATGGAAATGTTCTCTTCTGGTTCCCTTGGTATTTCTTCGCGGGGAATGTGATTAGACTGTCCTTATCTTGGTGGGAACAGTTGTTAGCAATAATGAAATCATCCAGTCCTTTTCTTTTTGAAATCCAGCCACATCCTTTGGCTCCAGGAAACAGGGGCAGTGACATGTGCTGTTTTCACAAAAAGCCACAAGACAACATATTTCATCGCAGTAAATTCCCTTCCCTCAAGTGAAGACAGAAGGAGAGAGGTTTCAAGGACGAGAAAAGTTTCGGCCAAAAGAA
Source organism: Oreocharis arfaki (assembly GCA_013398015.1). Classification (NCBI taxonomy): domain Eukaryota; kingdom Metazoa; phylum Chordata; class Aves; order Passeriformes; family Paramythiidae; genus Oreocharis; species Oreocharis arfaki. The sequence goes on from VZRR01006118.1 coordinate 119,812, forward strand.
AGGGCTGAGCTGAACTTCTGCCCATCTGACGCTTCCCAAGAAGCTGGCTCTTCACAACCTGAAGAAGTTTGGATGACGACAACCCTTGCTGCTTTTGTCTCTCTCCTGCCTCAGCTCCTGCGAGGATAACAGGAATCGTGCACTGAACTTCCAAGCCGACACGAACTCCAAGAGGATGACTCTCTACAAGGGAAAGCCCAGCCCCTGGAGGATGGACACCCCACTCCACATGTCGGCCAAGAGTCCAAGGAGGACTCACGCCAAAACCTCCACATGTTTCTCCCAACAACTACTCGTGACCTCCTTGGAGTCGGGAATACTCTTGCCAGGTTGTAAATCAAGCCAAACTCATCCTCACCTCATCCCCTTGGACTCTTCTCCAGCCCAAGACCGAAATTCCCTGCTGGGCCTTCCTCTCAGCCAGAGGTCAACCCAGAGGGTGACAGAGGACCACGCTGCCCCCGGGGTGGACGACACATGTCACAACTCAGCATCTGAATTAACCAGCCCCCATCCTGTGCTGCCTCCTAATTAGCGGGCAGGATTTCAGCGTCCTCCGGTCTTTGGCTGAGTCTCTCCTTCCCTCTGCTCCTCGCTTATTCCGTTCACTGAACTAATTGCCAAGCGCCTGCACCCTGGGTGTCTGCTGCTGTTGGAGAAGATTAGTATTTTTACAGAGGGGGAAAAAAAAAAAAGATTAAAAAAAAAGATTGTGTTTTTTAAAGCAGATGAAAGGAGAGCCCAAGGAGATGTGCATTTGACTCTCAAACACGCTCCTTCAAGTCTCCCTCAGCAGTACTTAAAGGCGTTTCCAAAGCAAGACTTTATGAATGCGAAATGAACCCGGCGCCTTGTTCCTCTGCCACAAGAAAAGAAAGGAAACTTATCTTTCATATACAATATTTCCTTTATGGCTGACACGGCGCATCGTGCGTTGCTGCTACCAGCCCCACTCCAGACACCGACGCTGACCTTCACTAAGTCAAAGGGACAGCACCGGCTCCCCGGGCTGCAGCGACACACAGCTGGGCAGGGGTCAGGGAGCCCAGATGCAGCCACAAATGGATTCATCTGCTGCTCTCTGGGAAGGGCGAGGTGAGACCACCACAAATGGGGAAATGTTCAAAGTCTTGCTTTCCACCGCTGTGATCTTGGATGACCCAGCCAAACCTGGGGTGCTGGTTGATGCATCACCCTCCAGAAAGGTTTCTCGGGATGCAGCTTGGTCAAGATAGGGTGGGGAATGATGAATCAAGAGGGAAAGAGCGGCAGCCCAGCAACGCAGATGGACACAGGAGAAAACACCCTCTGACTGTCCAGCCCTGAACACCATCTCTACCAGCACCTCTNGGAAGGGTGAGGTGAGACCACCACAAATGGGGAAATGTTCAAAGTCTTGCTTTCCACCGCTGTGATCTTGGATGACCCCTGGGGTGCTGGTTGATGCATCACCCTCCAGAAAGGTTTCTCGGGATGCAGCTTGGTCAAGATAGGGTGGGGAATGATGAATCAAGAGGGAAAGAGCGGCAGCCCAGCAACGCAGATGGACACAGGAGAAAACACCCTCTGACTGTCCAGCCCTGAACACCATCTCTACCAGCACCTCTACTTCACCAAGGGGTGCTGCCAGGGTCCTCATTTAGGTGTCCAGCACCCAAACTCTCCCTGATTCCAAAAAGGACGAGGAACAAGCACATCAAAGCATCCAAAGACCTTTGGCCATCTGGGTCAAGTCAAAGCCACCCAACGCTTTTCCTAGTGGAAAAGCCCAACCCAGCCCAACCCAGCACCAAGACTGACCCCACCACCCTCACTGTGCGGATTTACAGCAGGACCGCCTTTCCCTACCTGTGAAATGGGAAAGAAGTGCCTTTAGCTTCACACAAAACACTCTGAGAAGCTGGTCCATGCTCTTAGGAAATCACCCACCCAAAGGAAGTCTTGGGAGATTTAATTAGCTGCAGTCTGTGCTGTTTGAGCTTGTTAGGTGCTATATAATTGCTAAATATTATTATTATCTCTGCAGGTACAGCAGTTTGTTAGGATAATGATAGTGATTGACATTTCCCTGGCATCTTTCATCCCAACCAGATCCCATTTTACTCTATTATAAGACACTGTTCTGCCTTGACTCTCCATATGTCTCCAAACTGTCAACAGGATCATAACCAGCTCAGCGTTGCCAGAAGAAATAAAGGCAAAGTGGCTCATGGAAGTTCATGGGATATATCACAAGCTGAGCAAGTTCAACTTCACGCTCAAGAACTCAAGCTGCACAGGCAGGTGTGGTGTAGACAGAGATAAACGGGCTCCACTTCCACGTCAACATGGAGCAAAGCTGCAAGAAGTGGTCCTGGAAGCCACCACAGCACCCAAAAACCTCCCTTGTCCATCGCCATCCCCTCTTCCTGGCAAGCAGCAGTGGGTACCATAACCCAACCACCACTATGAAAAATATATCCCAGGGACAGCAAAGCAGAGGGGCCACGAAGTGATTAATGGGAGACTATCAGTTTGGGATAGGTCTCTAAATTCTCATTAAGTCAGGTGCTGAGGCATCGCACATTAATCCAGAACATTTCCCCTTCGGCCCAAACAAATAAATAACTCGTGTATAATTCAGGGAGAACTGGGTGGAGCCATCTCTCCCCCTCTCTCCGTCTCTTTCCAACTAACCAGTGAATAAAACATCGCCCACAAATCTATTAGGCTAATTTTAAATCCTGACAATTTAGCAGCACTTCAGCAAGATAAGAGCCATTTATTAAAAGCCACAGTTCATTAAGCCAAATGCTGCTGGCGTATTTACTCAGAGAAACGGGGCTGGGCTCGGCTCTCACCCAGACCAGAAGTCTCCAAAGGAGCAGGAGTGATCCTATTTCACCCAAAAAGAGAGGCCAGCATGAACCTCCGCCCACCCCGAGCACACGTGGGGCTGTGCATGCTTCCCACCGGAGGAACTGGGTGTCCATGCTGCCTTCTCCTCTCTTGGATGAACACGGGGCAGAAGTCTTTGATGCTCTGCAGGTTTGTCACCCAGCACTATGGCAAGTCCCCACAGCTCACAGGGAGCCACGCTTTGCACCAGCACTCTGTGGGACTGATCCCAAAAGGATCAACAGCCCAACCTGGACCAGGATTGCACCGCTCTGGAACCATGCCTGTCAGCGGCAAGCACAGCCTGACTTTGGAGAGGGATGATTGCTTCCAACCACGAGCCAGGAGAGGGCTAGTGAAGAGGAACTGCTGCTTGCCAAAGGTACCAGATTGCACCCAGAGCTTTCCTTCCTCCAAGCTTCCTCCTTCTTGACATCTCTGCTGATGCCCTCTGCTGTGCCAGGGCTCCCAGGGGCTGCAACCGTGACAGGGGGTGCTCTGGGACACATGGAAAGGGCTGGAGGCTTCCAGGGCACTGGTAGGAAAGAGATGGACTCACCAGTGGGAGCAGCCCTGCTCTCTGGGAGCTGGGATTTTTAACCTTCACAGGGGATGAGCTGGATGCTCCACCCAAACCAAGACACCACAACCCACAAGGCCAAGCTATGCATGAGCCCACCTCAGACCTACAAAATTTGCCCAGCAAAGACGTGCCCGAGCACAGCCTGGCAGAGCAGACGTGGCCTTAGCTCTGTGCCAGCATGGATGACCTTATTGCACTTGGGAACCCCGAGCCACACGGAACCAGAGGATTTTTCAGGTCGTTTGCAACCCGAGCCATTGCAGGATTCTCTGAGCCTGCGGCTCCCGGCGGCACAGGAAGGAGCGATGGTGAGGGGCTCCGTGGTAGCCGGGACAGAGCCAGCAGGGAGGGAGCTGAGCCAGCATCGCTGCAAGGAGCCGGCGGCAGAGGGCAGTGGAGAAATCCCATCTGGCAGAGCTTGTGAGTGTAATTCATTCCAGCGGGAGACATCCAAGAGACTTTATCAAGTGCAATTGTCCCACTGCGCCTTTCACCTGCACACACTTGCAAGACAGTCTGGAGTGACTACAGAGTATCCCTTTACAGTCAGAGCTGAAAGGAGCATTATAAAGGTGAATTAACATTTAAAAAGAACGTAAAAAACCCAGAACTGTTCTAATGATGATTAATGGGGAGCTATAAGGGAGGCCGTGACCTCCTGGTGTCATTAAATGGATTGGCAGGTTTCTGAGCATTAATTATAAATAGCCACAGGAGTTTGAGTGCTTAGCAGAACGATGATAAATCCATGACACAGGCACGGGGACGAGGAGCCAGGAGCATGGGGCAACACGTGCCCGTGTGTGCACGCACACGGCTCGGCGTGCAAGGGAACACGGCTTTGCACGTGTGTCACACACAGGAAAGAGGCAGAAAGCCAAGAAAAGGAGGAAATGAGTCCATCTGAGGATTCTGCTGTGTTTGGGTGGATAGAGAAATGGGTAAGTGATAAATTAGGCAATGCCAGTCAATCACATTTTCTAAATGTTTTATATCCCAAAAGCTATAAAAGCAATATTCCTTTCTGGCCTTATTGGAGCCATTTCTGGAAGGCAATCATATCTGTTTCCTCAGGGATTTGAGCTGAACGGTGCCTTGGCTTTTTTTTTTCCCTTGCCTTTTTTTTCCCCTCCCCTTTCTATTTACTCTCTAGCCTGTTACCAAAGCAGGGTCAGAGCATGCATACAAATAGGGAGGAGGAGTGAAAAACAAACAGCCCTGAACCAGTGATGAACAGACAAAAAGTGGCTGCAAACTTCTCCTGGCAAAGCCACAGCTCCAGTAATCAGGGGCCACACAGATTTTGGGTCAGGCAGCTCCCACATTATCATTTCCTTTAGTTTAATGTGCATTATTCCACGATTTCATTGACATGATGGAGATCTGCATCCTGGGGCACTGCTGTGCATCACCTTGGACGTGCTGAGCCGCCCAGCCTGCGCGGGATTTGCAGCGTCTCACAGTTCTCTTCCAAGAGCCCTTGGAGAGATGCTCATGGATTAAAGCCCAAATCCCTCTCTGCATCCCACAGGGGCCCAGAGCCGCAGCCACAGAGGTACATTTGCTCCCTAAAGCAGAAGGCGGGGTTTTTGCAGGAGCTCCTTGGAAAGGGAGGATGGGCAAAGGGTCAGAGCCCGCAGATGGAGGTCAGAACAAACACAGGATGGACGGGGCAAGGACCTGGGGCTCGTTAATGAGCTCTGCCAGAGAACCACAGCGACTGCGAGGGGGAGAGCTCCTCTCGCTGCCAACGACAAGAACAAAAGGCTCCGGGTGGGATGCCAAAGGGGCAGTCCCATCCCTGGCATCCAGACACCCCCTTAGCATTCAGGAGAGAGGCTGGAGGCCCCAGACCTGGCACAGCTCTGCTCCAGCAGCCACGTCCCATCACCCAGCTGAGGCAGCAGCCCCAGCATCCAGCCATGGGACATTTCCACTGGGATTGGGATCCCCGTTTCCTCCAGCAACTCTCTCAACAGCTGTTTTGGTTTCTGCCCACTCTATGGGGAAGCAAAAGCACAAGCCAAAATCCTCCCCCCCTTCCACAGAAATTTAAAATATTCCTGGTTAGATTTAAGTCTCATTACCATGCTGGGCCCTCCTGTATTATTTCAACTGATTGGAATATGGTGGCAAAGGAATAAGTTCTCCATACAATTTTCTTCCGATCCTATTAGTTGCAATACAATTACAGTGAATACATCAATTCTTCGTCCCAGCAGCTCCTGGAAAGAGCCACCTATTAAAAGCTGGCTTATTAATGGAATTGTACATCCAGGATTAATCGGGCCACGTTGGCCATTTCCATTTCTCACTCCACAAGTGCTTTTGTTTGCTTAATAGGCTGAAGTAACTTGAGAATGACACAACTTAGAGCTTCCCCCATTTGCTCTGCATATCGCCAGCAAATTTAATATCACTTTCCTCGCTGGCGTCTCTCCGGGATAAAACCTGGCACGTGCTGCCAAGGAAATCCACGCCGCGGGGCGGGGAGGGGCAGAAGGGGCTTTCTGCCTTTGGCAGAGCCAACAAGGGGAAATTCCTCATTGATCCAAGGCTTTAAACCCAAAGGGAAACGGCAACACCAAAAATACTTGCCAAAGCCAGCCGGATGAGAGCCACTGGAAGATCACCCCATGAGCAGTTCAAACGCTTCCCAATGCCCCTGAGAGCATCACTCCCCACCAAACCTGATATGGGGGGTCCCCTCCAGCCTTCCCCAGCCCCTGGGAAGCCCCAGCCAATCCCAACCACGGGAAGTCAGTCCCACTGCCCAGCATCATCCCTGCACTTGGAAGCAAGGGCGCTGTTTCCCAGCGCGGATATTCCTGTGGCAGCAAAGTCGCTGCATGTTGAAGCACGGTAATACAGTATGACTTCTCCCTTTAATGGAATTTTTCTAGCCCACTAGGAAAAAAAAAGACTCCATTAGCCATAGTACAAAGGCTCCTACTTATTAGTATTTTAGAACAGCGGCAAAAACATTTCTTGAATCTAATTATTGCTGACAAATATGAAAATTGAAATCAAAGTTAAATTTTCAGCTACAGTGCCTCCTTCGGCCGCGGCTCGCCCGCTCCCAACGATTGCATCAACACATTTATTCTGCTGAGCAGGCTCCCAGACTGGGCCCCCCCATTCCCTGCAGCCCACCCCTCCATCTTCGGAGGCATTAACTCTGACACATTCATCTCAACAGCTGGGCCACGGAACCAACTTCATGTTCACCAGTTGTAGGCGGCCGATGGATCGGAGCGAGGCTGCCAGGGGCTGGAGGAGAAGGGAACAGAGCTTGCTGCTTGAAAAAGAAGGGAACAGAGCTTCCTGCTTGAAGAAGAAGGGAACAGAACTTGCTGCGCTTTTTTTTCCCCCCCTTTTTTTTTTTTCATTGTTATTTATTTCCAACTTCGCTGTCTCCCATCCCCTCCCAACACCATCTCCAAAAGGGTGATTTTGAATTCCACAAGACAGAGGACGTGGAAGGGAGGGGAGAATGGAGAGAGGGGGGAAACAAGGAAAAAAAAGGCCTTGTCAACATATTTCCTTTCTCCTACCTCCCCCCAACATACTGTAAAAATCAATCCCTTTTGTCATTTTGCTCTGCTTGTGTGAATGTTTAATGGCTGTCGAGGGAGATAATGATTGCTGCTAGGAAATTCATTTCAGATTTGCTATTTATAAAGTACTTGGTGCTCAGGTGGGAAATTAACATAAGGAAGGGGGAAAGGGACCGAACCAGGGAAAAAAAAGCAGCAGGAGAGGAGGGATGAGATGCTGCAGGGCTGCTTGGAAGGGGATGGGGCCCAAAGAGAATCTGCACCTGGGCCCATCTCTCCTGGGACAGAGGGAAAAGGTTTGCATGGAGCAAGGATGGCACTGCCAGCCCCTTCCCCACCCGTGGATGCAAGGACACAGAGCCAGGATTATCCCTCAAGTGCCTGGGGGCTTTCGGAGCCAGCGGTGCTCCTCACACACCATCCCCCAAAACCCAGCCCACCAGCCCCAGCACCACCACTGGTTTGTGCCCCGGCTCCCCCTCCAGCCCCTCACCCCTCTGGATTAACCCCAAGCCTCCTCTGAGTCCCCTCTCCCCTCAAAGCCCACCAACCTGTTGCCAGGTGTGGGATGTTTGAATCCCAAGAGGATTCCCATCTGTGGTACAGCCCAGCCAGATCCCACAGCACGGACGCTGAGTTGCTAATTCCTTGTCTCAGAAGTTGCTTTTCACTTTCTGATTTTTCAATAATAGGCTTGGTATGAATCCCTTAAGCTTCTGAAATAAGCTGGAAAACGCTTTTCCAGCCATTTACATAAACACAAGTGGATCAGAAGGAATAATCATAGTTTATGCATTATTTGGGGGCTTTGGAGATGGTTTCTAATGTGGTGTCAGGTTTTGAAGCCCAGAACATACAATGGGAAGCGTTGACGTGCAGAAAAGCAGCACAAAAAGTAAACAATAAATAATACACGGGTTTTTTTTCATGTTGTCTTCAGTGACAAGGCGGTTTTGGCTCCGCCACTTCCCCGGCCTCTAATGGATCATGGATCCTGCTCCTCGCCAGCTTTGTTCCAAAAAGGGCTTCATTAAGAGAGATGTCACTCATCCTAAATCCAAATTCACCTCGTGCCAGCCAGCCCTGCCGCTCTCCTGCGCCTTGGCCCGCGATCAAAAACCCCAGTGCTGGCTTTGGGAATTGACTTCGGAAAACTGAAAGTCTAACGGAGGCACCCTCTGATCTCTAAATACCATCTGTCCTGTAGAAAGGGAATAAAAGCTAAAAACAGCCAAACCAACCCAGGAACGTAGTGCTATTCACCAGATAACTCCTCTAAGAGAGGAAAAAAGCGCCAAACACTAAAAAAGAGAGAGAATATTATGGTATTAATGAACCTTGCTTTGCTCTGAGGGCCTGTCATGCTTCCAGTGAGGCGGGTCAGGTTCGGCTTTCAAACCAGCTCTTTAAATCAAGAATTCCGTTTCTGGTAAAGTGGAAACATTAGCAAAGGATCTGTTTTGAAGAAATAACAATACAAAATGGAACAAGGCTGGAGACTCCAGGCTCTTTGATACCGCTGGAACGCGGCCTTCGGAGCTCTTTTTTTGTTGTTGCTTGAAATCACTTCACAACTTTGTACATAAAGCTCCGGCGAGCTCCGAAGAAAATGCTTCAAAAATCAATCCTTACTTTTCCCAGAATTTACTTTCACGGGGAATTTGTGATTGCTCTTTTTCATTTCGGTTTTTTAAAAACCCTGAAACATTCTGCTTCGTTTCTAGCATTACACAATTTCCTGTGGCATTTCCCACTCCTTAGCAGCTGCTCTCTCCCACCGTGAGTCACTGGAGGACGTGAACCAGCCTCATGGACTGAGCATTCCTGGTTTTCCAAGCTCCTTCCCAACCTAAATCGGGGTTTCCCAGCGTCAGAAATGTGCAAGGCAAATACACCATCCCCTCAAGGCCAGGTTGGACGGGGCTTGGAGCAACCTTGGATGGTGAAAGGTGTTCCTGCCCATGGCAGGGGGTGGAATGAGATGAGATTTAAGTTCCTTTCTGATCCATTCTGGGATCTTTTACTGTAATTTCCCCAAAAAATCCCTGCCAAGCACCCGCTCCCATCTTTCCTCCAAGCCAGACCCAGCGCTGCTCCAGCAGTGGGCACTTGGCACGAGCCACAGCTCAGCAGTGCACAGAGGGGAACCTCCCATCCACCTCCACAGGGCCCTCGCTGCTGTGCTGGGACTTCTCAGCAGCACCTCCATCCCCGTTATCCCCATGGGAAGGCAGAGGATTCCATGCCAACCTCCAGCAGTGCTTTAGAGGGAATACTCTGTCCACCAGGAATTCAGGCGTGGTGGATGCCCGGAATCCTGACTTCCCCAACAGCTGCTCCAAAGCATTTCAGAGTCGAGGCTCCTTTTCTTGACTGCCCTGATTAGTAAGCGAAGCGTGTGGGAGGTGGAGGAAGGGAAAGTAGGAAGGGGGAACAAGAAAGCCAAGAACCAAACACTGTCTTTAGTGGGAACAGTCAACAGGACAAGGGGGCCAAGGGGTCAATTAATTTACAACAGCTTTCAGCATTAGACATATTAACTGTTAAATGCATCAAAAATCCACGCTCTCCCTCCTGGAGGCAGATAACAGAGCCCAGCAAGGCTGCACCTCTGATTTATTATTAACCAGGAGCAAGGTGCGTGCTCGGGGAGGAGGAGGGAGGGAGGAGCTCCTCCCGGCTGCCAGCCACAGCTCCAGATGTGCCGGGAGCACGAGGGAAGTGATGCCTGCAGGATGCCCCCATGGAAGGGCTGGAGGGATCGGGGTGCCCCGAGGGGTGCAGTGACAAAGGGATCACTCTTTGTAATCCTGGTTTTTCATAGAATGCCAGAATGGTTTGGGTTGGGAAGCGACCTTAGAGATCATCCTGTTCCAACCCCTGACATGGGAAGGGACACCTCCCACTATCCCAGGCTGCTCCAAGCCCTGTCCAACCTGGCCTTGGACACTGCCAGGGATCCAGGGGCAGCCACAGCTTTTTGAGGCAACCTGTGCCAGGGCCTGCCCACCCTCACAGCCAAGAATTTCTTCCCAATATCCCATCTAGCCCTGCCCTCTGGCAAAGGGAAACCATCCCTTTCCTTGCTCTGTCCCTCTATCCCTTGTCCCAAGCCCCTCTCCAGCTCTTGGAGGCCCTTTAGGCCCTGCAAGGGGCTCTGAGCTCTCCCTGGAGCCCTCTCTTCTCCAGCTGAACAATCCCAGCTCTCCCAGATTGCTTTTTGCCTATAAAAGCTACAAAAGGCATGAAAAACCCACGTGCCGAGGTGTGGGTGCTGGCTGGCAATGGGAGACAGCAGCATGGCTTGGACTTCCACTGTAAAATCCCCAAACCTGGCACCTTGCTCATTTTGGCCCCTGTTTGAAACCAAGAGCTCAACTCCAAGCCCAAGTCCCAGCTCCAAGCCTTCGCCACGAACATCAGAGATGGATCAGGTTTGGGTCCTGCTGAGTCTAACGGGAGATTTGTCACTGCCCATCAAAGGAGAATGACCAGTAATGCCTAAAAAATCCTATTTCCCCTCTTTAAAGCTCTTCTCCCTTCAACTGGAGAACAAGCAAGGAAAGTTTTGTCCTTTCTTGCCACAAGTGAAGTTTGGGAAGCAAAACAAACACAAGTGAAGATCTTTCCCTGATCCCCATGGCCAAATATTTGCTCCTCACGTGGTGTTTCCCTGGCTGAGGAAAGCTGAAGTCCACCTCTGACTGGAGCTGCCTGGGAAGAGCTCTCCCCATCCACTCCGTCCTGGTTTATCACAGAAAACAGCAAGCCCTGATCACTAACCCGACCTAGATGTGTCAACTGATCAATTTTTTCCCCAAAGGAAACAAAACGGAGGAGAAATCACAATATGGGTATTTTTAAGTGAAAACTGCAAGAAAAATACACCGAGCAGAGACTTCTAATATTGAATGCACTCGTCTCAGGCGTAAGTCGAAGGAAGACAGAAAAACCACGAGCCAGGGTCACTGTGCTGGTCAAAATGTCTACGTGGAGAAAGGAGAAGTAGTTTTTGTGAAACTCAAGGATATCCCAAACTGGCTGCAGCCTCCAGAGCATCCAGCACCAGTCCTGCACAGGGGGATGGTCCCTAGGAGGGTTCGGAAGTTTCGTTTTACCAGAGGAGGTTTTCTCCAGGCTCCCAGCACCCAACTGACCTCCTGTGCTTATCAAACTGATATTTATCTCCTTTTGATCCGTGAGGCTCATCCCAAATGGGGGAAAGAGAGAGCAGTCCCACACCAACTTGGACTTCCACAGAACCCCCAAATCTGGCACCTTTGCTCATCTGGGCCCCTGTTTGAAACCAAGAGCTCAACTCCAAGCCCAAGCTGCAGCTCCAAGCCTTTGCCACGAACATCTGAGATGGACAAATTTTCACCTCCTCATGTACCTGCTGATGGCACCTTGTTCACCTGTGTTTTATGGCCCACTGCATGTCCTGGAACGTGTGCCAGCACTTACAGGACCTCACACAGCTCCAGTCCACCAGGTTGGAGGCCTAGGTTAGAGGCTCCTAAACCTGGTGTAGCTACAACACAAACCTACCCCAGCACGTGTTCCCGTGCTCTAAGGTAACTCATAACACACAACGGAGTTTTGATTTCATTTTGACTTTTGTCACTTTGATCTCCATCTCTTTCCATGGGGATCTCTCCACATCCACAGCGCAGAGCAACTACAACGACTTTACTCCTCCTCGTATCCTGCCAATCCACTGCTGTGTAACCAGCTCAGTGCAGGGATGCTCCCAGGGAAGCAGCAGCAATCCACGCATGGAAAACCCCACCTGCAACTCCACCACCCAAACCAAACTCCCAAGCCCCTTTCCAGCATTTCGGGTGCCATCCAGCATTTTGCACAATTTAACCGCATTCCAAAGGCCTGCTCGGGTTGCTGTTTGCTCCACTGCATCTTAAAAATGTGCCAATTAATCCCAGGCCGTGGCCTGATTTCCAGAGGTGCTGACACCTCCTCACAGCTCCGCTGAGAACCAACAGGAATGACGGATGCTCAGCCATGCTCCAAACCCAGCCATCGAGCAACCGCAGTGCATTCCCCTCCTTTTATGTACTGCATATAACTGGGTTATCTAATCATGTAGGTATTGATTATTACTGTTATTACCTATTAAATAGCTATTTTCTGCTGTTGGGGTGAATATCACGTTTTATTGACCCGCACAATAACTATTAACCACATCTAATATTTTTCCCGAGGACCAATAAATCCGGTCCTTTCACAAAAAGATGTCGATACACGTAATTTTTCTTATACACATTCATTAGTGCAATTACCTCCCGCACGAACTGCCAGGAGCTTTCCCCTCGCCCCCTCCACCGAGAGAGAATCTTCCAAGGACGCGCAGCCCCATCCCAGATTCCAAATCCTGCCCTTCCTGAGGGGAAGCACCCAGCCTCTCCTCCCTGGGGATGTGTCTCTGGGTCAGATGCAGCCTTTCCATCACACAGCAGCACAGCCCGTCTCAGTTTGGGAATTATCTGCATCCCAGCCACACCGAACGAGCGAATAATTCTTTCGGATGAGGAACGCTCTGTGTAGGATGTTGACACATGCTATTATTTCACATACCTATTTCAGCTTGTATGCTTATTAGAATAAGGTCTTTATGCTAATTTGTAAATCAAATTCCCATAATTCTTGGCTTACTGATGCTAAAGGCCCAGCTAAATCTTCTATGACCTTTTAGCCTGGTTAATCCCTTTACGCGTGGCTGAGGGAAGAGTTTTCTTGTCTCTTCCACTCCCGAGTGCTGGGGTGGGATTTTTGCCTCTTCCTTACCAGATCCAGGTGGGCTGTGAGTCAGGGACACAAGGCACATGTGAGGCCACCCCTCTACCCTGAGCCAGCGAGAGGGGGAAGAGAAAACACTGCTGCCTGGTCCCTGTGTAAGGATATTTCGGGTTTTCACTGCTGCTATTTAAAAATCAGACAAGAAGACACAGAGCAAACACAATGAGAGCTCTGTTGCCAAATTGCCACTCACTTCCCGATGCCCGGGGCTATCCCAGCCCTCTGCAGCCTCCCCTCTTCCCATCTCTTTGCCCAAGTTGTGGCTGGACGTTTTCTGGCTCCATCCTTCTCATGAGTCGATGCAATGGGCACCTCCAGCTCCTGCCCAAGGGGATGCAGCACCCAAGAAACGCCCCGGCCTCTCCCTCCAGCACCAACACCCAACAGCTCCCCCGGTGTCCAACCACGCCGGACATTCCGGGGCTCGGGGGGCTCCTTCCTGACGGACACAATGCCCAGCAGGTCCCATTTTAGGGCCACAATTCCACAAACCCAGCAGCGAATCTACGGAACGTGGAGGAGCTACAGATGTTTGCACAAATGCAGGTGATCAAACGCTTCTGAATTATCCCACTTCACGCTCCACTTTCCTTTCAAGCACACTCACAAACCACTTTTCTTATTGTTTGTTTGGCTGGAAATAGGGAAATGACCTGGAGTGTGGATGAACCGCTGCAGAGGGCAGCACACATCTCCAGAGATATCTGGAGGAGATTTGTGCAAAACACAGTTTTCCAGCACGACAATAATTCTCACATTTTCAAACACAAGCCAGCTCCAGTTCTGGACACCAAATGAGGGAGAAAACTTATGAATTCCAAAAACTACTGTGATTATCAGAAGAATCCATGAAGCAGAAGCACATTACTGCTGATTTTCAGCACTGCATACAAACCTAAATATTACCTTGGGGTTGAATGAACTCGAATTTCTCAAAACTCTCTTTAAAAGTTTGTGCTAAAATACAAAATTATTTATAGAGTGCGTTTGGGGCTTTTTTAAATGACTCTTAAAGAAAATTATGCAAGAAAAACCCCCAAGGAGACTCCTTCCCTCCAACAATGCAGCAACTCCCAGCCCAAAAACGGCCCAAACATTTTTCTGCCAAAGGCTGCCTTGTGCAACATTTCACCCAGCTCCCCACAGCTCTGCCCTGTGTCCTCCCCAGACCATGGAGCAACGCGGCTCCCTGCTTTTCCTCTCTCCAGGAGTGAGTCAGGGACTTCTGGCACCCACATCAGATTCCTGCAAGGCAGGGAACTGGAGGGTTTTGGGCTCAGGGAGGCAGCACATTCCTCCCCACTCCTCTGCTGCCCAGGAGAATTGTAAAAATAATAAAGAAAGAAATAAAAAACCAACTACTTCTTGATCTGGAAGCTTTGACAGGAGCAGGGAGAGGAAGCAGGAGGGATGACCAGAGGCATGGAATAAGACTGCAAGGAAACCAAGTCAGAAGTCCCAAAGCAAGCATTAAAAAATAATAAAATAATGAAATAATAAAATAAATGAAGCACAAATTCCGGGCAGGAGAAGCGAGGAGGAAAAGGGGCAGCTTTATCCCTCTCTGGGAAGCCCCGACTCTTCACACCCCGCCCGGGCTCCCTGCAGAGGTGGCAGCCAGGGGGAAGCCCCCGGGATGCAGGAATGCCAGCACGCCAGGCAGCACGGGCGGCACCAGCAGCCCTGGGAGAAGGAGAGAGAGAGCTCGAGGAGGGAGAGCGGGAGGAAGGCGAAGAGGAGCGATGCCTCGGCGTGTGATGTGCATGTTAAGCAGCCTGTGCCGGTCGATACGGCACGGGGGGCTCTCCCTCCGCAGGAGCGCGCCCGGCCCGCCCAGCACAGACAAGTTTGTGGTGGGAGACACCCGGGCACCCATCCCTGCCCACACCGCAGCCCCCAGCCCCCCACGGGCTGCGCTCCCAAAGCTCATCCGAGCCCTGCTGCAGCGCACCTCGGCAGACAGGGGACGAGGCTGGGCTGCTTTGGACATTCCCAGCCTTCGGTGGGCACCTCGGAGCAGCGCTGAGGTAGCTGGACCGGGCTGTGGAGGAGGAGGTGCATTCACCGCCCCCGGGGTGCACCCATCCTCAGGAGACCCCACGTTCTCGCCCCGAGGAACGCCGCATCCCCCCCGGGGTGCATCCATCTCCCCGAGCAGCGCCTGCATCCCGGCCCGAGCCCTGCGTGCCGGCCGCCCCCCGAGCACGGCGCAGCATTCCCCGGCGCATCCCCCGGAGCATCCCCCGGAGCATCCCCCGGCGCATCCCGAGCTCCCGCGGCGGCCCGGGGCAGGATGCGGCTCCATCCTCTCCTCCCATGGAGGAAACCCCGCTCCCACAGCCCCTCCAGATGGCTGCGAGGAGCCTAACGCGAGCTGACAGGCTCGGCGCTCCCGGCCAGATGGGGCTGGCTCCTGCCGCCTCTTCCCCCCTCCTTTTCCCATCGCTTTTTGCTCTTGTTGGTTTTTTTGTTTTTTTTTTTTGCCTTGCACAGCCCCCCTCCTCCCCTCCGAGCACCATCCCCCGGGTGGGGGGAGGCAGCCGTGCTTATCCGGGACAGACTGGAGAAGGACTTCCCAACTCCCAGCCCGGCGGCAGCGGGGCTGCACCGAGTTTTTCGGACGACCTTGCTGGAAAAGCAAAGGCGTGGGGGGGAGCACAGAGGAACCCTGGCCCCCCCTGCCCCCCAGCCTGTTGGATCATTGATCCTGCCAGAATTATGCTGGGATGGCAGAGTCCTTCTGCACCCGCAAAAATAATCAGGACGCCGGGGGAGAAGCGTCCCCCCCGCCTGCCCGGTGCACCGGGAATTCCTGCGCCGTACCCGCATCCGCACCCCCCGCAACTTCACAGCGGGCTGGGGACGCTTTCCCAGCTCCGTCCCCGCTCTGGAAAGATCCTCGTCCCCACTCGGGGGGGTATTCTCACCCCCCAGCCCCTTCGGAGGGTGCTGCCGTGGGACCGCGCATTCTCCGCCCGCCCGGGCTGCGTCCCCCGCGGCATTCCCTACCTTGGGAGAGGAGGAGCGCGGCCATCCCGGCGAAGATCACCCAAGAAACGGGGTGGTGCATTTTGGCCTGGGCCATGTTTTCCGCCTCCTTCCCCACTCACTGCCGGGCGGGGAAAGGTTTAAAATCCAGCGTTTCCCGGAGCAAAGCGCAGGAAGAGGGGCGGGCTGGGGGGAGGGGGGGGG
>VZRR01006119.1:0-62832 GCA_013398015.1 Oreocharis arfaki
CCTGCCCTGGGGCTGTGTCACACAATTTTCCAGTTCAGGAAATGCCACAGTTCCTGCTGCTGGGCAGGTGCAGAATCTCCTGGGGCTGGTGTGGTGGTGTTGGGCAGCAAAAGACAGCTTTATCTGATACCAAGTACGAAAATAAGAAGCCAGCTTAGGCTGAGAGCCTGGAGGAAGGCCGGAGCCTTTCTGTCTCTAGAATTTTAGCAGCTAGCTCACTCCCAGAAAGGGCAGAAAAAAATCATTGTAAATGAATGGGTGAGAAAAAAAGGCCAGGTGGTGCAGCAAAGCTTCCACTGCATGCCGTTACCTGTGCAGTGGGGGGGACTTTGTGTGTCAACCTCATCAGCTTTCCTTCCCTTCTGCACTTGGCTCGAAGGTGTATTTGATACAGCCCACTCAAAGCAGCAACCATCAACTCCCACAGCGGAAAGACAGAGGCAAGAACTCATCTAACCTTTTCTCCAACATTTTTCTTGTGTGAGAAGTTCTTGGATAGACATCCTGATGCGTTTTAGGCTTTGTTGAAAGAAAAATAAACCAAAGCCACACCTAGCTACACTGGCCCGTTTTGCTTAGCAGGGTGGGAGTGGTGCAGGCCCCACCTCAGCTGCGGCCCCTGTCCCGCTCCCCACCCATCCCAACAAATTCCTTGTTGTCTCGTGGAAGCAGGAGGATGGAAGGGGCACTGCACTGCTCTGACCCCTCGGTACACCCTCATCCTCAGCAGAGTTAAAGGATTTAGGGGTTACACAAGCCTTGTAATTACTGGCACTGCAGGAACAGCACTCTTACTCAACCTCTGCCTCACACCACAGCCTGTGACAATCCAGGCTCAAATGTCTGCAGTTTGCACTGCTGCTGCCACAGGTCTGGGAGGTTTGAAGCTAAATGCAGCCCCTGCCCACAACAGCTGAAGAACACAATCCTACCTCACCCCCAGTTACTGAGAGCACAGTAATTTACAGAATTGCAGCTGTATTTTATTGTACCCTGAGTGGTTTAGAGCACATCCTAAGAAGGACACTTGTCCTTACTTCACTTTTCAGAGGTACCCAGGAGATGTTTTATCCCCTCAGCCCAGTTAGCCACACTTGAGTTTGACATCAAGAGCACAAACAGCATCTTCAGCAGAGACCAGTTTTAAATCTTTTATTCAGAATTACTCTGGAACCTCTTTCCACACTCTACTTATAGGTCAAGTCGACGTGCAATGGTGATGCAGAAAGCACTGATCTGCTGCAGGCCATCAGGAAAAACTTCATGAAAAGCATGGTTTTATTGGAAATAAATCATGCTAGAAACTGATCCTTAACAGGTACAAAATATTAAACAGGTAACAAAAAGAAAAGAAAAAGACTGGATGCACTATTAAGACCAACATGTGAACTCAAGACTGCTGTGAAAATCATACAAAAAAGGCAATAAGGAACAGTAATGCAGCATTAAAGGTGGGGGTACAGGGCAGACAAGAGTTACAAAACATCCTGTTTCAATATTACTCATCCATGTACTTGGTTCAAATACTGTAACAGTACTGGAAGGCAAAAAGCACCAGACATCCAACTAAAGAGATAAGAAAAAAGGAACATAAAATTAGCAAAAAAAGTATAATCTGGTCATTAGCAAAGGAATAATCTCAAATACAGTTACTTAACAGAAACACAACACTTGGAAACCCTGCTATTTCAGCATACATAGACAATACCATTATTCCAGCTCTATGGAAATGACTTGGTTTTCCTAACCTGTAACCTCTTCCAGATACAGTACTGCTGAGGTTATCCCCAGGGGTGTGTGCGGGCAGACACTGCGTACACACAAACAAAGCAGCGCAGTCATCAGAGGAATAAAACGGGGGGGAAGTTGTTCCCTTTGAAGTAGAAAAGCAACAACGAGGAGGCCAGGAAATGCGGGGCAAAGCATCATTAAGCCCTAAACACACAATTCAAAATTAGGTGGGGACACTGTGCAGCTATGGCTTCTATCTCCTAAAAAGCCAAGCCTCCCTCACAGTTCACGTGGAATACAACAGCTACTGAAGAGACAGAAACCATAATCAAGACATCCTAGAAAACACTCCTGCACTGGAGAAAGTAATTCCTATTTTGTCTCCTTAGAGCTGCCACAGAAAGCAGCTGTACACTCAACTGTATACTGGGAGTTTTTGGTGGTGGCAATGTGTCCCAATTGTAACATGGCAGCACAGAGACTGTGTGATGCAGGGTTTGCATAGATAGTCTGTCCCCTTCCTAGCTCAAAGAACATAAAGAGGAAGAGGTCACAGCTTAGGCTCTAGTTGCATTTGTGAAAAACATGAAACTAGAAAAAAAGAAAAAACCCCAAACAACTCCTTTTATAGAAGATTCCTGTACGTCCCCAGGTAAGGGGGAGGTGGGGAATAAGACATATAACACATGTCATGGCTATTTCAAAGCTTCATTCTCTTAATGAAGTTTATTACAGGCCCCAGTGAAAATCTTAAAAATTCACTAATTCTTACACTTCTGCACCTTTGTCCTAATTGCTGTCCTAGACTGAGTAAGTGCTTTTCTTTATTTAAAAAAAACTCATTTGTTTTTACATTATTGCTGTGTTTTACAACAAAATTAAAAATCGCTTACGGAATCCACGCAGCAACAGAAAGTCAATATCCCCAGAACAAACCAAAAGCACGAACATGTGTTCTCAAAAGGGCCTTTTCTATACCAGCTATTCAATGAGCGGGGGAGGGGCGAATAAAAAAACAAACAAACAAAAAAAAATCACCGTATCGCTTCTCTCCCTAGCATCAACAAATTCACCCCACTTGCCCAGGAGGCAAACCCTTTCAATAAATATCAGCGTGAGCTCCGAGGTGCTGGAATTCCCGGGGTGGGGAAGGAGGAGCAGCAGCAGCTGTGTGCAATGCCTGCGGGGTCCCGTGCTGCCCCGAGGGTCAGTCCAGGGAGATGATGTCGGGCGCGCCGCCGCCGCCGCTGCTGGTGATGACGCCAGCCTCGGCCCGGCCCGAGGAGCTAACGTGCGTGCTGCTCTCGTGGTGGCTGGTGGAGGTGATGATGCTGCCAGGCGTGCTGCTTGTTAAGGTTGAGGTGAGACTATCCAAAAACATAGGAGGACAGTACTGCTTGAAACAAACAATGAAGAGTGAAGAGACTCACTGCACGAGGGAAATGTATGCTCTGAAGATACATCTTCCCCACACAACAAGCACCAGACACGTTCCCAGGGGGACCTCAGGAAGGCATGCACAGCCAGAGCCAGAGTTCTGCAAACCACTGGCTGAGCAAGCGGGGACGGCAGCCACGAGCCCTCCTCCCTCACCCCCCGCTTTGTGTTCTCCAGAATGGTTTGGGTTGGAAGCGACCTTAAAGCTCATCTCATCCCACCCCCTGCCATGGGAAGGGACACCTTCTACTAGCCCAGGCTGCTCCAAGCCCCGTCCAGCCTGGCCTTGGACACTGCCAGGGATCCAGGGGCAGACAGCTTCTCTGTGCAACCCCTCCTCACCACTCTGGGTGTATTCGAGTTAGTGCTGAGCATGTGTTTGCTTTAGAAAGGGGAACTACCAGTAAAGAACGAAGTTTCCAGGCCTGGATTCATCATAGGAAGGCTAAACTGAATCCTCCTCAATGCATCTTTATTACCAGCTCTTGCTGGGAATACAAGTTTTCCTAGTCTGTGGTTAGGTCTAAGCAAGTAAACTGCAAACACAGTTTGGATGATGGCACCCTGATAATTACTGGAGCACAACGCCACAAAAATCAGACTCGGAAATTAACCCCACAACAGATCAGAAACATACCTGTGAATCAACTGGGATTAGCGAAAGAAAATCCAGACCTAGGAAGAAGAGAAGGATAATAAATTAACATGTCTCTCTTTTATTCATACACAACAAATTTAAGGATTTTTTTTTTGTGGTTGTAGAACAGATTTTGCAATTCATACAGAGTTTCTAAATGGAATATACCACTGTGACACCACTCTCAACGACTACTTCAGGCAGCAGCAAAACGAGTTATCTAGTACAAGTGGCTCTTTTTAAGAATGAGGATGACATAATGATGTATTATTCACTGGATATTGCAGGGTGGTTCAATGTGGTTGCTTAGATGGAGGTTGCCATTTGGAGCTGTTGGTTCATAATGCAAGTTTCACTGCATATTGTACCTGACTTGGCCAAACTGGGACATGAAGAGTGTCATCACATTAAAGATGCTGGAATGAAGTAAAGTCACAACATGCACAAGTCCAAAAACAAGCAGCAGGTCTCTTCCTCCACCCACGGGCAGCCAATAAGGAAACATTTCTAATATCATCCCCGTTTTGTGTCTAGACAAATAAAAGGAACGAAGAAGAGGAAACTACAAGTAGTTCAATGTATATCCTCTAAGAGCAGTGACAACTAGTGTCCATCTTAAACACCATTAGCGTGTAAGCATTTAGGGCAAGATGTTTAGAATTATGAAACCAATGAAATTACCACATTTTTTGGGGTTTTTTTTCTAAATATTGGCCTTGTGTTTGCTATGTCAACAGAAAGAAATGGTATACTCCCTCCCTCTCCCCTCACCTCCAAATCTCTTCTGGCCCATGACATCTCACCTCCTCTTCTCCATTAGAGAAAAATTTTGAAGGAGGTCAGCTGGATTTACAGAACTGACAGCTTATTTTGTCTGTGCAAGTTCTAGAACTTCAGTTGATAAGAGCTGCACAACAGTTCTAGACTGCTGTTCTCTCAGCTTATTCTCCTATTCAATTTGGGAAGACAACTGATTTCTTAACAAGGGAGAAGTGGAGGGAGGGAGCAGTAAGGGAGCCAAAATGGACAGAGAAACAAGGGGAATGATATCCATCTCATTGCCAAACTGGTGCTGAAAGAAGAGGAAAAAACCCAGAGATGTTGCAGGGGAGGAATGGAGACAGGCAATGGAGCAGGGAAAGGGGAAGTACAGGAGGCCAAAGTGACACCTGTCACCACAAGTCACCACTTCCTGGGCTCTGGGTTTGTTACAGCCGGCCAAGAGAACCCCCAGAGTCCCTATATACAGTGTTCTTTTCAAGGAGCCAGGATAGAAAACAATCAGTATCCCCACCTTTTGTCTGATATTTAGCAGCAGTGTTGAAGAATACATCATAGGCATTTAGGGTATGTCTAGGTAAAGAAAGTCAATAGAGGTCAGCTCACAGATTGTAGCTCACCTTAACACCTTTTTCATACAGTCTAGACAGAGCACCACTACAATCAGCTAGCAGAGTAACTACACGGAGGGCTGGGATGAGTCAGCACCCTCACACCTCTAGTAACTAAAACAAGCAACTACTCTCCCTCGCATCTACAACACATAACCACTGGATGTTTACACCAAGCCTGGCTGAGCATGGCAAGAGCAGTTTCTGGCTGCCGTGCCCAAGTGCCAGTTTGTACCCCAAAAGCAGTGTTTGTCACATCACTGTTGCAAAATGCAATCTGAAAATCGGCAGACAGCCTGTACTAGGCTTGTCTAGACATCACATCAGTGCAATAGTGCATACAGACTTGCTCCATTTAAAAAAAAAAAAAAAACAACCAAAGAGTTAATCAATTCTTCCAATTTTTACCCACCCCATAAATTAACACCGCTGTCAGAACACGCATGAAAAACACCCAGCACCTTACCTGGCAAATCTGATGAAATACTGGATATTGGTGGGTGATGGAATGGTACTGGGTAGTCTGTTAATGAAGGAGGAATAGCAGCAGCATCGACCGTCGTCACGCTGGGCACTCTGGCAGTAGATGGCTGATACATGAGAACCCTGTTTCAGACAGCACGGGAAATTACAAACAACCTGGCCGTTAGTTGCAGAAGGGAAACCACGCACTGCTGTGCACTCTCATTCACAAGCCAACGTGTGCAACACAACTAGAGCGTGGCTACTCACTACCAGTACTCCACTCTAACTTCCTTTGTCATAACAGTCTTCATAATAACATGAGCGTATCTTGGCTCTCAACAGCAGCTGTGACATAAGAGCAAGTTGGCATTAAAACAAAGTACAGTGCTGGAGTCATTGGCAACAGTCAAAGATGGAAATGGGTGTCTGTGAGCACCCGCAGAGGGATGTGCAGGGGACCAGAGCCAGGAGGAGACTGCTCCATTCGATTTCTCCACAGAAATGCTGCCCAGTGCCCACCTGTTACACCAAGGGCACGACTGACCATTATCCTGCCCCACAGGATGACACAGATTACACGTGTAGGATTTAAATATAAGCCTGTCTTTACTCACATTCTCCAGTTCAGCTCTCTAGGAGCATACTACAACCCCTTCTGCTTCCCCTCATGGCTGCCCAACCTCTGGGGCAGCATAGTCACTAACACCACCACAGGTGCTCAGGCACCAGCCACGTACATAGAACAGTCTGTGAACTCCAAATCAGGTGGAAACACGCATAATTCTGCTCCCAGATGGTCCACATCGCTCCCTCCAGCCATCAGTGTTATATACTCATCTTCCTTCCCAGACTCCTACCTGTTAAGCTACTTCTGATGAAGTACCTCCCTTCTCAGGCACCTCTCATGCTTCAGCCTGTTAGAGGCATTCTTGCTGCCTCTAAGAAGACACCCCGGTTTTTCTAAAACTAGCATTCAGACAACACTGTTTGAAGAAGGAAAGCTATACCCCAAAAGCCTGGCTTTGATTTGGATTTGAAGAATGAAAATATGCCATATCCATACCCAAAAAGCAAGGAAAATACATGAGCCACAGAGAGACAAGGAAAGTCAGTCCTCCTACAATTACAGTTGCAGGTAGCCATCTCAAACACAGGAGCACGGAAGGAAGTCTTGGTGCCTTCTGAAACTTCATTAAGAGATGTATCTGTAGCTACATTTTCTTGTAAGAGTAAGGAAGAGTCTCTTGCAGAAGGACTCCTCCACAATCCTCACAAAAAAAGCAACAGCATTTCAGTATCACTGCTGAAAAGTGGTTGAAGATGACCAACTATTTGCTCACCAAGGACCATACACACATTCCTGTGGACTAGAGACTCAGCACACCTGCCCATTACTTCTGAAACAGAAGGGGAACCTTCAAAACAGAAGCGGATTGGGTTTATTGTTATTATTTTAGTACAAGATGTAAGCCACTACACAGAGAGACAGACACACATCTCATGCAGGCAGCAACACTAACTGATGAGCCATTGCTATAAGCTGAGCTTGGAGCAGTGAGTGCTGGCGAGCCTGACCAGCAGCCCTCACTCCCTGCAGGTCCGGGGTACCCCAGGGGCCAAGAGCAGGAACATTATGGAAGCCACAAGCAGCACCTGAGTCGAGGTGCACAGATCAGGACAGACAGAAGGTGGCACAGCAGGAGAGAAGCTGGTCAAGCCTGGTGCTGAAGCCAGGCCAGACTACAAAGATGGAGCAGTTGCCAGAGGACTTGGGAAGTCGTTGGGTGTGCTAAATCAAGGTGCAGGACTGACTGATGACCACAGCCAACAACAGCATCCAAGACATTCCAGAATTTAACAGAGAGATGGAGGAATCCATGTTTTGATCTTGACTCAAAACAGCAAAGTGGCTCCCTTCCAAGGCTGACAGGATGGATGAAACACACAACACAGCCTCGTCCCCTGAGCACTGGAGCAAATTAGAGAGAGGGTACAGCAGACAGCAAGAGAAAAGCCCTTAAGATGACACTAACTCAGCAAGAATGCATAAAGTTCCTCCACTTGGCATAATCTACTTTCTCAGGAGAACACTGCCCATTAGCTTAGTCAGCTTCCTTTTCTATGCAGAAATGTCCCTGCAAACACAGCAACAGTCAGCGCAAGTCTTTTGTGAGGTGTAAAACTATTTAATAGTGTTTCGCCTGTACAAAGTTACTGTATCAATACAGCCTACAGGAGAGGCCTAGACATTCTCCTCTGCAAGTGTAGAGCTGGATTCCAAGTCCATTTCTCTACAGATCAGTTTAGCTGAGACATTACAGAATAACAACTAACTTTAAAATTGACAAACCCTTTGGTTGGGCTTCCGTGTATTTCAGACATAAATATGCACTTCCGTTTGGCTGGAGGATCTTCTTCTTCGTCAGAAGAGCTTTCTATTGTCAAGTCGATAACATCAACCTTCTTCTTGTTTACCTCACTGGCCACTGTCACGGAACATGGTTTGCTAACAACACTGGAACCTGAAGAAGAAAATAAAAATCATTGCTCTCCAAAAGCTGGTGATGTCAGCAGTTTCTATTTGCAAGAGAACCAGGAACTCAGATCCTGTATAATAAATCACCTTCCTGGCCATTACAAAGAATGTTATGCCCCAGTACCTGCTTTATGACTCTTCTGTGTCACATTGAGACTATTAAAGAACAAACTTTTGTTTTCACTTATCATTTTAAGGATGTAAAACAAAAGCAACCCTTCATTTTCTTAACTGCTATTATAAAGAGCAAAGACAAAGACCAAAAATGCACTCTGAGAGACACAACCCTTTCTTTTCTAGTTTAAATTACAAGAAGGTCAGAAGTTCTAAACCTTCCACAAAACAAACACCAACATCCACACACATTATCCAAGCTACAGCTGAGTCTTCAAGACCTTGTGCTGGTTTGCAACCAGTACCCAGATGTACATACTTTCTATTTTGGTGCACTGTGGACTTGACACTTTCACAGCTTCCTTCTTTGGCCTCATGGGGCACCAGGAGCCATCTTCCTGGAATTTGATCTCATCCACATCAGAACATTCATTAAGGATTTCCATAAAGAGGCTGTAAAAATAAAGTTTCGCTTTTGATTCTAAGTGACATTTCTATTCTAAGTGAAAAGGAGACACAGAGAAAAAGCTAATTATGATCACCTTCTACCCACTGTGTCTACTCTCTCCCTAGTTCCTCTTACTCAAAAGCCTATAATTACAGCCATTGCAGATATCAAAATATAAGATTATCCCAACCTATCCATAGTTCACTCCAACACTATTGCAATGCACAGATTTCCATACTGAAGCAGAAATCATCATCCCTTGAACCAAGTTAGACCATTGTTATGAGTCAAAAGTTACATTTTGAAGTTAACACCTTTCAGGGATAGAGACACGTAAAAGGAAGATCTACCCTTAGATGTCACATTTATATTTCTCCAAAGGAAATACACTGAGACTCAAAGAGTTTAATGGTGCAGTTGGGAGAAAAACTTACATAGTTCATTACATGGGAAGAGAAACTAACAGAGTTTAATGGTTCCTCCAGTCTGAAGTACTTTGACAAAAAATAGTATGAAGTGGCTAAACCTGGAGTCACCTAAGTAGCTACTGAGTACATAATGAAAAATTTTAAGTAACTGTGTAATCTACAAAGCCAGTCTCTTACCCATCTAGTATTAGGCTCTCATAAGCTGCCTTTTTGTCGCAGACAGGGCAGATCCAGGTGGGCTTCTTTTCATTCATTTGAAGATAAAGAGCAGCATCAAAACATTGCAGGTGTGTGCAAGTCACAGCCCGGCACGGGATTGTCAGTCTCATTTTTCCCAGCTGCAGGAGATGCATTTAAAGAGTGTCAGAACAGAAGACAGAGAAACAAGCCTGATAGTTAACAGTGAATCCAGAGGCATTTGGTGAAACAACTCTTCCTGCTCACTACAGAGGTGCCCGGGGCTAAGGGTGCTGCAAGCAAATCCACCCCATCACAGCACCCACAGTGCTCTTAAGGGAAAAATTAAGCCCTGTTCCAAGGCTTCACCATGCTGAGAACAGTCAGGAACGCTTCTAATGGACTTGAAACAATGTAATTTACAGGATTTCATTTTTATTAAATAACCTACTGAAGCACCCACTTCTATAATTTTCTTTTAACCCAATACTTCAGGTGTTTTCCTGAGCTCCAGGTACTTGTTACACTCAGAATGACCAATTTCTACCTGGGAAGAGAATCCCCAAGGCAGCATTACCTTGTTATAAGGTGATCAACTTTTTTTAGTTCGCTACTGTAGCTGCAGTATAAGCAAAGCCACCAAGATGAGGAGGTAAGAGGTTTTAATTATCACTGTATCCTTTAATTATTCTGTCAGCCTGACCGATTACCCTCAGCACCTCAATATAGGAGATTAATCCTTCTACAGGCCTCACCGTGCACAAGCAGCAACTTGACTCAGTGCATCACAGCTGAGGCATTCACAGTCCTAAACCACAGCTGGGTGACTGCTGCTACAATCAGGTGGTGGTTGATGCACCCTTCTCCCCCACTGTTTTATCTTGGCTTGTTAATACAAAATATAAAATCAGTGAGGTTTCTAAAGCAAGGCCTTTGAAAAGCAGCCCAATTTTGCACTACAGATGAAAATATGAATCTGTACCTGGAAATTTCCAGCCATACTTACAGGACACATCAGAGAGACCCGCAGACTGGTTGTGGCAATCTCACTATCAGGATCCGCAGTTAGTTTTTCTTTAACTATTAAAATGAATAAAGAAGTTATACACAGAGATCATTATTTCAAATGCTAACCTTGATTCAGCAGTACATGCACTTTTCTTCCAGCTACCTAAAAAAATTGAGCTCTAGGAAACTATTTCATAAACAACAACAGTTTCACTACCTAAAGTCAACTGATAAACTGCATCACAACATTATCTGCTGTTGTTTGACTGCAGATGCAGTAACGGCCACACAGAGCAAACTCAACCCAACATGTGAAGAGACAGTGAGGTGCAAGTGAAGAGAACTCATGATATCGTGCTGTACCTCACAGCCCAGCACAGTAAGGGGTGCTCATGGCATTCCCATAAGCACACTTCAGATGGGATCTCTGGGTATGCTCCCTAAAACCCTCACTTTTCAGTGATGTGAGAGAGTGTGATGTCTCACCAGCAGCCAAGGGAACCTGTGAAACCCCGGGCATGGACATTTTTCTCAAAATACAGCAAATCTCTTCTGTATTACCAATTCTAGTTTTGAAGAGTCACTAACCACCCTCCAAAAGTACAGACAGGCAAGTTAATTACTTACTTAGTGCTCTGGAATGATCAGGGTTTCTGATACCTTTCATTTTCAACCTCTGCAAAAGCATAGCTGACGTGAGCTGGCGAACCAGATACACAGACATGGAGTAATTCTACAAAAAGAAGGATTAAAGATTAAATGTTGTTTTCATACACTATTCCCACTATGACAATAGCTCACTGTTTACACTAGTTGTAGCATACAGCAAAAACAAAAAATGTTACTTTTTGCTTAATCATTATTAAGAGCATTGACAGACAATTTCAGTTCTGTGGAGGTCCAACATTCTGCCAGGATTCTCTGGCCAATCAGGTCTAATTATCTTCTTCCAGTTATGACTGAGCTAAAAAATAATTCCACAACTAAAAGATAATCTGGGCTCTTCTCCTGGAAAGATCATTTATATGTGACACACTTCATACATGTAGTCTTTTAAGAACTTCTCACATTTTGCCTCCTTAATCTTCCCCCTTTTTCCAGTGCCAGTAGGGAGCTCAAAGGATCACACGGCAAAACATAAATGGTCTTTATGGTACAAACAACACCTTCAGAACGTACAGAGCTGCCCCAGATTCTCTGTACCTTTTCTTCAGCTTGTTCTGTACTTCTAAGCCCAGCCTGGTTACACCACGTCCATTCTGCTGAGCCTGGCCCCGTTCCCCAGCATTTTCTACTCCTCCCTAACTCACACCACTTGTCAGCTGCTTTTGTTCAGTGTTCACTCCCTCTTCTAGGTCACTAATGAAAAGTCTGCAAGCCCCAGTGCTGCAGGATAATAATGGTTTCATCCATGTAACAAGAACAACCCGTGACCTCTTATTTCCACTCCCTGCCAGCCACCTTCCTATAGCTCCTACACTGCCTGGCTACGGCACAGGAACTTCAAACAACTCCTACGAGCCTTGCTCCTCCTTTACCACCTACAGGAAGATCAGCTCTTACCTAGAGCAGCAGACAAAGTGTTCTAATTGCACATGAAACCACTAAGAAATCCTAATAGGTTTTTCCTTAAAGAATGGTCACCTGTTGCCTACAGAGAGGATTCTGCAGGCTCAAGTCTGCCCAGCTCTGAGAGGTTTATGCCCCCTTGGCTCAGCAGCCCTCCTGTATCAGCCCAGCCCATGCCAACAAGCCCTTACGTGACATCTCGTGCTGTTCCCCAGGGTCTCACTTCAAGGAGGAAAAGCAGCAAGTTCTGGCACCAGCATTAAACCACAGAACTTGCTTCACCTCTCAAGGCAAGGAGAGGATGTCCAAGCATTCCAAGTCATCTGCTTCCATCAGAGTATGTTTTGGCAATACAGGGAGGAAAGCTAGCAGGCATCAGCATGAGAGGCCAAGACCACCCACAGGACTGTAGCCATTTTAAGATTCTGTGCTTTGACTGGGAAGCAGTGGCTCAGATCTTTCTCTCCATCCCTTTTCTAGAAAATCATCCTTTCATGTCAGCACTGCCCTTGATTTATTTTTTGAACACTAGCTTTCAATCCAATTTCTTTTTAAAATTTTAATACAAAAGCTTATACTGGAGTCTCTTCAAAACATGTGGTATCTTTAGTCCAGAGCATTTGAATTTGAAGAAAAACTCAAAGAGAAAACTACTCTGATAACTGAATCCAGAATTTACACACCCACTTACAGATAAAGCAATAAATAGTTCTTGACCTGCCAACAGCTGAAGAGGTGCTGCAACAGTTATTTAAACCTAGGATGAAGTCAGAAATTCCCTGCACTCTCCTCTTCTTTCCTTAATAAATCTACAGGGAGATTTACAATTTACACCACAAAAAGAGTTTGTTATTTTTGACATGCATTTCAGGAAAACCCTTAAAGCAGACTTTCTAATGTGAATCCTATAAGAAAATCTTTCCATCTGTATGTGAATCTCACATGTGTGTTACTGAAAACTACCACATTTATAGAGCAAACTTTGTTTCCTGGCACTGGTAGTAAGTTCAGCCACCTAACACAAAACACTTGCCAGCCACATCAGGCAGTAAGGGAGCAGGAATGCTCGCATCTTAAAGAATATGCAGGTTACCTTTCCAATTTCAGAAGCCCAAGAAATGGAAATCTGGTTTGGCACTGCTGATGACAGCCGAACTAGAGATGTGATATTCAAGGGACGTCCAGGTCGCTTCTGTTCAATTCCATTTTTTGGTGGTGGAGCATATCCCTGCAGAAAAAAGGACAACTGTTGTGTTACCCAGTCTCCCCACTGTACTCTGAAACTGCTGACACAGACTTGTTAAACAGATCTGTGAGAAGCAGGCAAACTTAACGGCTCTCTACTCTGGAGAGCAAAGCCAGCACTTATTCTGAGAAATATCAGACTTTCACAGTATAACACCGTAAGTCAAACACAGTTGTAAAGAACTTGTTGTTTCAAAGGGGTTTTACAGAAGTGATGAAAAGGTGAAAGAGAACAGTTTGGGTCCAGGTAAGTTCACTGGAAGAGTACAAGGTCATGTGGATGTTTTGTCCTTTTTCTCCCCATGCCCTACTGGAACAGTGTGAAACATCACAAGGTCATAGCCTTAGTGACAGAGTAAGTAATGCAGACTTAACTCAGTGGTTCACACACTGAAAACACTTCACTGCTTAAGAAACAATTATGCCTTGTTCCAAGAGCTCCACATCTCCTCAGTGACTGCTTTGCCTTGTATCAACTACAGCTGGCCCCATCAGCAACAGGTGTCACACTTGTCCTCTGCCAAGGTCCCTAAAGGACTGTACACGGAGCTGTATTTAAGAGATAACAGAATCAGAGTGGTTTGGGTTGGAAGGGACCTTGAAGATCATCCAGTTCCAATGCCCTCGTCATGCAATAAGCCTGCAGATTACTCCTCTCTCGCCCTGCATCTGTCACGATGAAAACAAGCCAGTCTGCCACAGCTACCCTGAGAATCCCTGCTCTGAGCTCACAGCCAGCCTGCAGTCACTCGGCTCAAATGCATCCTGCACCTGAAGGATGCCAACAAGATGCAGCTCTGCATCTTGCACAGACCTTACTGATGCATTTCATTTAGTTCACGACAGTGTTGTTTTATACAAAAAAATTCACCCAGAGAGGATATGCTGGGAAAAAAATATATATTTCTTTAACCAGAGAAACAAACACATTCACAACCTAGTGCTTGGGAAAGGAGTTACTGTGAAGGATGCTAAGTCGGGAAATAAAAACAACAATAATTTAAGAAAAAAAAAAATATGAGCAGCCTCTTCCACTCACTAGCCCAGTATGCCGTGAGTGCTTTATCCCAGAACACAGAGGCAGCAGACATATGGGAACTGCTGACAATTTCACATTTAAAAGACAGAATGATTTCAGAAGAGAGTGAATGCAAGCTCTCTTACATTTCCAATTTTTTTTTTCTTTTAGAGACAGACTCTGCCTCATTTCAGTGAAGCTTTTAGTGTTTTCTTCCACAGAGCTTGTTCCTGAGAACAGATTCACTCTCGTACTCCTACAACAACCTGGAACCTTCCCCTCCTATCCTTCTAGGAGCACCCTGCTTGCCTCCCAACCAGTATGGCCTGGCAATGCTTAAGTCAGGCTGCCAACTCTAGTGGCAAGCACTGCCAACATTATTTGGGCCCTGAAGTCTTCCATGGTTCATCAAAGAACCACACTACTCAAGGCAGGTATCATCTGCTACAGCAAGGAAATTCATCGAGAGAAGGCGTAACTGCTCATTTATTTGGCTTTTCCCAGTGACACAGACGGAGGAATACAAGGAAACATGGTGTTAACATGAGCACAACCTGGAGCAGCACTGGCACACAGGCAGCATTTCTCTGAAGCTTTCTGGTAAGGACTGCAGGCAAGGAGATGACCAAGAATAATCTACAGACATCTGCACAGGCATGAACTGTCCTACCAGGCAAAGACAGAAGCTCACTTATGAACTGTGCAAGTGGGCAGTAGAAGCTGGCATCACTGGTTAATTACCTAACACTACTGCGATGGACAATAGTGGTCTTTGAGGCAATGAAGCTATCCTACACTTCCTGCAACAGAAAGGAAGTGCCAGATGATGCAGAGAGAGCCCAAACCAACAAAAAAAGCCTGCAGAAGCCCTCAGACTGAGACGCTGTTTGTCATTCAGCACACAGTGAATGAGGAGGAGAAGGGAAGTTTCCAAGACAACAGTGATTTATTCACTTTCTCACCTAAAGTTTGGCTGAACAGATTAAAGAATCATCCTACTATGTGCAGGAAGAACCTAGAGGATTTAGGTCTAAAGCAAAGTAATAATCCAAGATAAGCAGTAGTTTCTGCTACAACTGTGACATGTTACACACAAAATGGAGAGAACAGCAGGGCATACACTAAATTAACAAGACTGAGAATCAGCTGACACTGATGTCCACAAGATAACATCAGACCAAATTCTTTTTGGTTGGTTGCTGAAAGACAATCTGCAGAAGAGAAAACACACCAAGTTATCACATAGAATGTAACTGGCATTCACAGAAAGTACTGACAAGAAAACACAAGAAAGAAACCGTCTTATAACCTGAAGACCAAAGTAGGAGGAAGAGAACCTAAGTAGTCTCATTTAAGCTGAGTAGAGGCAAAAATAAAAAGCAGTCACAATTGTATATGGGAGGAGTGAGGGTACAGGACAATACATGTGACACACCGAGGTGGTTACAAACATCCTGAAAAAGATTTCACACCTTCTCTCTCCAGACAGCATTTTTCCAAACCCACTACTGAAAAACACCCTCTGTACTATGACTTTTTCCATCCTTTATAGCCTCAAGAACTATTTCTGAAGGGGTTGTGTAAGAGCTTCTCTCTGTTCTATTGAAATAAAAAAGAGAAATCCATTTGTGAGATATTTTGAGAAATGAGAGAGCTTTTCCCTTTCTGTCTATACCCAAGCCTCGAGGTGACCCTGTGACTATGTACTAATTTTTGCAACATCAGACACCCCTGAAGTGTGACTGCCAACAGTTCTGTTCCAGCATCAGCATGTGCCAGGAACCTTGAAACATGTCTGTTCTTCATCCTCACAACAAACTGTACCCTAACCAGACAGATGCAGAGCACTGTACAAGTGGCACACAAGAGACTGATGATGTTCCCTTAGAACAAGAAGGAACTCAAGCCTATCACAAATATAGGCAGCCCACACAGTGAGGGCTGCCACCCTGAAATAAACTCAGTCTGAGGACCTGTGAGGAGTATTCTCCATGCAGACATTGGGTTGTTTTTGACATATTTAGTTACGTTAACAGCAAAAGATGAGGCTTGCTGTAGGGGGCTTAATCACATTTAGTCCATGCAGTGGCTGTAATATGATTAACTGCAGTAATGGTTATCTCACACAGCAAATGTACAAACTCCATGCCTAACACTAGAGAAATCTGAGTGATAACAAACAGCTTGACTGTTTTTGCAAGCTAACATTACAGAAAAACACATACACCCTTCACAAGTCACCAAGAAGCCACAAATGCATACGTACATACTTACCGGCAAAGGGAACAGCTTCCCATTTACTTTAATGCACAAACTATTAGGATAATTATCCTCTTGAGGGCAGCTTGTCTCTGCTAGGCATAACCTGTATCCATAGAAAGAGAAAGCACCATTTTCAAGTGTCCCCACAAACATCCATTAGCCAATTAAGTTTTCAGAGAACACTATACAAAATGTACCTTAGCTGAACTTGGACTGTGTAATCTCTCCTGCCTCCAGGCAAGAAGTCCCTGTGACAAAGAGAAAGAAAAAGAGAAGCTCCCACTTAGCAGGACTCGTATTGCAGCCACACACAGAAACAACTGACACAACTGCCCCAGCATCACTAAACTTTGCTCTTATTTTTCTTTTATTGAGCTAAGAACACCTTACAAGTGACATTTGTGTTTAACTACTGCCAAGTTACACAAGACTTCAGGATCACCATCCTCCATCAAAAGTTCATAGCAACAGTAAAGCAGGATGCCGCCAGGGATGAAAAAACACCTATGAATTCTCATAGTTTACAACATCAACCCTGGGAAAAAATATAAAAGCAGGCTTCCATTCCTGCAGCCAGGAAAAACAAAGGGAAACTTCCCACCTCTCTAAACTGTCAATTCTTTGGAACCAAGTAATTGTTAACTTTTTAATGGGGTAGGATTTACGCAAAATGCACACAAATTCTGTGCACAGTTGGTTCTGAAGGAAATAGAACAGATATAAACTCAAGAGTAACTTCAGTGAGGATTATCACTCTGCATCTGCAGAGAAAGTGATGCATATAATGAACCAAAACCTCCTGAAATTTTGTAGACGTTTACCTACACTATACCACACACTTACTTCTTACCTGGAAATACAGATTTCTCTGACCTGCTGAGGTGTTAAAGCAAAGATAAAAAACTTCTCCTGGAACCTCTGAATACTGCTCTGTACTAGAAAAAGAAAGACACAAAAGAGGGTGAACCATGGTGATTAAAGCCGTTGATTAAAACAGGATCTGCAGCTGAGCTTTTCCTGGAACGAGGCATAAGTCACTGAATATACTCAAGTGGTGGCTGAACTGCATGTAACTGCTAACAAAAAAAGCAATGGAACAAATCTTTCATTAAACTGCATTCAGATGGTTTAATACCACATTACACTTCAGTACTAAAGCAGCTTGGCAAATTGTGTCATAAACCTTTCTCCCAAAGGGGGAAGGTTCAAACAAACACACAATAAAACATTACATTGGATACCTGACAAAAGGAATACCACGGCGATGCTGGCAACTACTGTAAGGTACTACAGGAAGAGCATGTGCACCAGAAGTTATTAATGGACAGCTGGAAAATTCAACAACAGCTACAGGTAACTAAAGCTTTGGGGAGGAAGGGAGGGAGCACCACCCTCCATACCAGAGAAGCCAGATAGACTTCATGCCTGGAATTACCCTTCAGTGGCATCTGACAAAAAAAAATAAATAAATATAATGTTCACATCAGAATTCAACTTGTCTGTCACTGATGAGAATTGGCAATATTTTAGTATTTAAGGTCCACAGTAGGCACATGTCACTTTCCTACTTTTTTTAAACTTGAGAAGTTAAAAATCTTGACCTGAAATAAAGGTAAGTTAGACATGTCCAATTTAAAATAAGCAGCAGGGAGGACAAATGCAAAACCAGCACAACTAAACCAGGGAAATTTTGAAGAGTTGGATTGCCTTGTGCACTGTGACATTCTAGGGAGATTGTTTGTATGCCCAGAAAAAAAACACACGAGAAGGAGGCAAACATGAAACGGAACCCAGAGGGAGCAAACACACACCAAGTTCCTCCAACAATTCCAAATAGCTACAGTGTGCACGTATGCACACACACACGCCAGAGTGCATTTGGTATTTTAGAATAATACTCGAAAACTTGTAAAAAAGACAGTGGAAGTATTTTGTTATTTAATTCAGTGTGGGTTAAAACCAAACCCCACACTTACATCTGTGCTCTCACATTACTGCAAAGGAATACCATACTCATCCCTTCTAAAGCACAAAGCAGTGAGGTGGACTGTACTCCTAGCTCTCTGACTTACCTGTTATTTAAATACTTAACTCCCAAATGCACAAAAAATGTGACTGTCACTATGCACAGAGAAGTGACAATAGGCACTGTAATTAATGTTAGTAAAGTTTTCTGCTTTAGGTACTGCAGGATGGCAGACGACCAGTACATGCCTCACTGAGGTACAAGTCACAGCCTAAAAGACTTAATGATCAGTTAAGAAACTAAAATATTTTATAACAAACTATTTTATAACATATTACTAAACAGTTAGGGAACATTTTTTGCCAAGTTAGGCAAGCCAGACTGAATTTCAAGACAGAAGATGTAGTTCCAAATAATTAAAAATGTTCAAGACTGATGCACTTGAGGAAGATAAACCTGATTTTAGGTTGAGAGACATCACTACTCTGAGCACAACACTGAATATCACAGCACAAAGTATTATTTCAGTGCCAGATCTCAGAGCCTGCAGAACGGTTGGGAGTGAGATAAGAGTAAAGTAACAAACCAATGAACTTGTTCTCTTTAGCCTGTTGCAACTTGTAAATTACTGACCCTGAAATCCTTTTTCTACTACTCCTGACAAAATTGTCCCTCATTTATACGAGACAGAAACTTCAGGTCCAAATCCTTCAGCCAAAAAGTGGAGGTTCAGACTAGGTATTAGGAAACATTTTGTTACCAAGAGGGTGGTCAAACACCAGAACAGGGTTCTTGGGAAAGCAGTCACTACCATAAGCTGTCAGTGTTTAAGAGGGATTTGGACAATGCCCTTAACTACTACTCTCTAACTTTTGGTCAGGCAGTTGGATGACCACTGTAGGTACCTTCACACTGAATTACCCTCTATTATTCATTATTCAAAAGACAAAGGTCTTTAATCATATTACTTTATAATAGAGAACTGTGTGGCTTTGCACTTTTGGGGAAAATGGTAAAGAGAGGGAAAAGGTAAAGATGTAAAAGGAGAGGAGTTTCCACTTGTCCCAGCTGCAAAAAGCCACTTAAGCCTGGGCTCAGTATTGTCAGGAGCAAAGCTTATTTAATGAATTAAGCAAGCTGCAGAGGTATTAAACACTTACCTAGACTCGTGGGTTTAATGAGCACGTCGAGCACGTCGTAAAAAGGTAAGCTTTTCAGCTGCACATCAGGATGAACAGGCGGAATCGGAGGGGATGGCTGCTGCATCTCGAAGTGGGGCTTAGTGTCTTGGAGGAGCACGGAACTGACAGGCGAGGAGGGAGACTGAGGCGTGACTGAAGTCGAAGGGAGTGGGTGAATGCCTGCGACAGCCAGGTCAGGCTCGACCGGAGAGGAACTGCTGTCCAAGTTGAAAACCGCAGGTTTTATAGCCGATAAATCCGACAGTCCTTCAATCGTCCTTGGGTACCGACGCCTATAGAGTTCTCGGATTTTGATCTGAACTGCTGGGCTGCAGCCGCTCTTCAGTAAGTGCAGTGCCCTCATCAGGAGGTCATGTTTGCGCCCACTTTTATTACGTCCAGCAAATCCCAGCAGCACTTGCAGTTCAGAAACACGAAAACTTGATACCATATTCTAGAAAGGAAAGAGAGGAAAGCACGGGTGAGCCAACAGCAGCCAAGGAGGCCTTTCCAAGGAGCATGGTGCGGCATCTTTCATAATCTAATCTGACAGCTTGTTACTTGGTTATGGGTACTGCCCACACCTTTACAGAACACAAGAGTACAGTTAGTTTAAAATGAAGAAACAAAGCGTCCAGGATGCAGGTTGAGTTTGCCCACGTTAATGAAAGATTTGTTTCCACAGTCAAACAATAGTAACAACAAAATCTTAAATCCACAGCACAAGCACAAACTGTATGACAAAGAATCTCACTTTGTGGACTAAAATACCAAACCAAACAAAAAAAAAGAAAAAACCCAGTGAATCAGTATCATCACCTATCTTCCAACACACCTTAGGCACTTCCTTACGTTACTTCTCAATTTCTAAATAGTTTGTTGTGAAACTCCCTTTATTTTGGACACTGTGTTAAAGGCATGCATAAACTGAGAAACACATCAGGTTCAATTGCTGAAAGAAACGCACAGGAAGGCAGAGAGTTTTTAAAAAACTACTTTATCTATTGTATACTGTGGTATGCAAACAACATAATTGATTCTTCAAATGTCACAAAGAACTCCCTCTCCTTTTCAGATCACATTCTGGTATCAAGTGTCACAAAGATAGCTTCAAAACAAGTAATACTATTTACTTCGTTATCAACATTAGTTTTGGAAGACTGAAGATTCAACTGCAGAGTTAAAAAATTAGAATCCTTCTGTTTATGAAAACATACACAAAAAATAAAAAAGCCCACCATGCAAAAGGAAACAATCTTCTGCCCCGCTACTACTAACAATTAACTTTGCACAGGTGCATCATCTCACATTTTTGTGAGCATTTATACCTCCATTTCAGAGACATAAAGTTGTCCAGAATACTTCTCACCAACTTCCTTCCTGTTTCTGTGGGACTCTTTCACCATAGCAAGGAGGTAAAGTTTTTAAAAGTGAAAGAACATTTGCCTTCAATCTGTGCTGCTGCACCATGACAACTCCAGATTCGAGGTCTGGAGATGAAGGTGCTAACAGAAGGTATGAAATACCAGACATCTGGGAACATAACATGTATTTTTATAAACAGTTCAGAAGCACATTTGGACCTTTAATAAAGCTTTGGGCATTGATTTCACAAGGGATACAACTCAAAGGTTTTGATGCAAGGTTTTGACTTTACCTTCCAAGTCCTTACTACACAGTTAACACTCATACTCTAACACAGATCTGATCTCAGCTGAAACTTTTAACAACTTTTGCTCAAACACTGAGTCAGTCACCAAAAAAGTCAAAACCCTCCTGTGCCCCTGGCTTGATCCCTATTCTCTCTTTAATATTGTGAAAATTTTTTTGGCAGAAAGACCAGCAAATTGTGTCATATGAAAACTGAACTTAAAACCACAGAATCATTTAGGTTGGAAAAGACCTCCAAGATAATCAAGTCCATCCATTCCTCCAGCACTGCCAAGGCCACCACTAACCCATGTCCTCAAGTATCACATCCACATGGTTTTTAAATCCCTCCAGAGACGGGGACTCCAACACTGTCCTGGGCAACTTCTGCCAGGACTGGACAAACCCCTTGTCCCAGTATCAAATCTAGACCTCCCCCAAACAGCTTGAGGCCATTTCATCTTGTCCTGTCCCTCACGCCCCAAGAGCAGAGCCCAACCCCGCCCCCCAGCTCCCTCAGCCATTCCTGGGGCTCCAGCCCCTTCCCCAGCTCCGTTCCCTTCCCTGGACATGCTCCAGCCCCTCAATGTCTCTCTTGTGCTGAGGGGCCCAGAGCTGTCCCCAGCACTGGAGGTGCCTCAGCAGTGCCAGCACAGGGGACGGGCCCTGCCCTGGGGCTGTGGCCACACCATGGCTGGAGCACCATGGGCACCTTGTCCACCTGGGCACATGCTGACCCAAGTCCGGGTACAAGCTGTCCCAAGTCCAAGGCAGTGGCTGTTTCTTGTGCCATTAAAACACAGCAGGAATAAGTAGCCAGGACCTGCTTTTTCAAGGGCCACATTATTTATGCACATCAAAACGACCGTCTAAAACACACTGTGGCAGAAACCTCATCTGGCACACACTTTCTTCAGCACTGATGAGACAAGGTTATCATATTTCAGACCCTGATTTTCAACATTTCCCGACAGCCCATTTGGATCCAGTGACACTTCTATCAAGCTGTTCTGATCAGAGCTAACACAGCAGCCTCCACACAGGTATTCCCCCCTGTCTGTAAATGCACCACAGACACAGCAGCCAGCAAAAACAGTCACATGAAGCACTGAGTAGCTCACCCAAACTTCTGAAGAGGCCAACAGCAGATCTCACCTCAATTTCATCCCAGCAACTTCTCTCAACAATGAAACAATACAAGATGGAGAATGTTAGTTTCCACCTGGCATTCCCCTTCTACTCTTCCTTACTCTCAGTCAAGCAGAGGAAAATAAAGTGTTCCAACATTCATAAAAAATGGCTTGAAATACTGTAACAGCTTTATAGTTATGACATAAAAGAGAAACTGTGTTAAAAGATAATACTGGTATTCATGAATTTACTGAAAACTTCACGTTGCATGCTTCCGTAGATAGCTGCACAAGCTTGATAGCAACGCCAGCTCCTTTATTTCAGATGCAGGCAGTAAGCATGATGCTGGATTCCATAATCACAATGCAAATGAGTAAAATAATCCTTTACACTGAGATTAAGGAAACAGCATGTATTGCAAAATACTGTCTACTACCCTGCCTGCTGCCTTTTGTGCATTCCTGCAAGTTAATCAAGGTGAAATGTGCAGTCAGTCACGCCTCAACACAGCTAACATTTCATACAAAAATTCTACAAACTAGTACTTTGTTACAAGATGGATTTCATTTTACTATAAGACATAGCCTGGCTTCAATACCACAGTCATCAAAATTTTAAATTAACACCCACATTAAAAATGCTTGCAAGTATAAAAAATATACAGAGTTTTGTCCATCAATGCAAAAATCTTACATAGGCTTTAGAAAGAAGACTTGCAAAAAGCGAGGTTTACAGAAGTATTTAAACAATAGCTTTTACAAGATTTTCTGTCTAAAGCTGATTCTACTTTCCCTCTAAGGCAGCAACAACCTTTCCCTTTAAGGCAGCAACTTTTTTTCATGCGTATGAAAAAAAGGGGTTGAAAACACACCTTTCAGTGCCTAAAGGGGCTCCAGGAGAGCTGCAGAGGGACTTGGGACAAGGGCCTAGAGGGACAGGACACAGGGAATGGCTTCCCAGTGCCACAGGGCAGGGCTGGATGGGATCTTGGGAAGGAATTGTTCCCCGTCAGGGTGGGCAGGCCCTGGCACAGAGTGCCCAGAGCAGCTGTGGCTGCCCCTGGATCCCTGGAAGCGTTCAAGGCCCGGGGGGACGGGGCTTGGAGCAATGTGGGATAGTGGAAGGTGTCCCTGCTCATAGGGGTGAAGCTTTAAGGTCCTTCCAAACCAAACCTATGATTCCGTACTGATATTCCTACTCCGTTTACAAATATAAAGTGGACATTCATTATCATCAACAAACTTTTATGGAGACCTATGTCTGAGAACATTTATAATCATGGTGCAAGGCAGATACTGCTTCCAACAAACCCTTACCAAGTTATTTTCTTTTGGCTTTCCAGCATACTGCAGAAGACTGCAGCCTCGTTATTAATATGCTTTTCACATCACTCAATTAAGATTAGACATTCAAGTTGTGACATGTAGATGCCATTTTCTCTTAAAAGAATTTCTTTACAGCTGCACAGCCCAATAAAAAAAGCTTTTTTAACACAAAGCCATTTTAGTTTTAATGTTACTCCATGAACACAAAGAGTAGTTTGACCGAACTCTAAGGAAGGAAATCAGACTGGATAATTCAAGCACTTTTTTATTCCAGAAATATTTTTTCCCCCTGAAATTCATACTTGAAGGTCGTAAGAAGTTTCATAGGTTATTTTGTTTCTTACAGTTAAACTTTAGCAACCATGATTCATCAGCAAAAACACTGTTCTAAAGCATTAAGCCGTAGGTGTATCTGGAATGGCATTAATTTCCCAGGGAGGATGATGTTAAGGAGCCCAGGAAATGCTGACATGCCTCTGAAATTAAGGGGCAGTCACGTTTCAAAGCAAAGTAGGGATCAGACATCTCTTCAAACAAGAGCTGTGTGATTCTCCATGCTCCCATGCAATATCAACAGTCACTCTACATCTCTCTCTCTCTCTTTATGTACATATATCTATCTCAATGCAAGGTAACAGAAAATGCCTGTTTAATTCTTGATATATGTCTACAATAAGCACCAACAACTGTGGCTTCCCAGGCAAGCACTACTCAAGCAGCAAACCAGACACTTGCACTGCAGAAGCAATCCAGCCTACTCAAGAGTACTGGTCAGCCTGTCCCTAAGAGCCCTGCTTCAGTCCCACTGGCTTCCAGACAACTTCCCAAGTGTCTGAATGCTCTGTACAGAAGAGACACACCAAGGACAGGTTCCACACATCCTGACTTTAAGCCCTTTCATGGACGTTCAGCAACCAAGTACATTTGTGACACCTTCTGCAGTAAATTTGCGTCCGTGCTGACTTACAACAGGGTAGAAATAGGTAATGCTAGTAAGGAAAAACAACCGGTGTCCTGGGATGGCTGAAGACCTCTCTGCTGAACGAAAATGTGTTCTCAAACTGATATAACCATAGATAAAGAAATACAAGGCACAGGGACAAATGAAGATGCCATTATTGAGATCCGTGCCAGTAGTACAGGACAGCAAAAGCAGCTCTAAATAAAACCACAGTCAATGCAAATCATAACCACCAGATCCTCAGTATTATGGAGATTTCCCTCTGCACTGCCTCTAGCCTGGCTCCTAAATTAGGAATTAGCTCCAAAGTTGCACACACTTAATAACAGCAAAAACCCTAAGTCAAACAAACACAAATATTTAAGACCTTGAAAACTAATTATGGCCATTTCATTGCAGCCTCCTTTTTAGAGTACCCTAAACTACATTATCTCCTTCCTCTCCCCCTCACTGTATCTCAGCACAGTTAACTGTTAATGATTTTACATAAAACAAACTTTAAAGCTGCCTGGATAAACCACAGCGATCTAGAATAGTGACTGTGAACCTATGGACAACACAGGAATTTAATGAGGATACAAGGTAACAGCACATTACCAGAGGTTATTAGGAGTATTTTATCAGCACTTATGTTATTTAACACACTCAGTTTAACTGCAGCCTAAGGATCATTACAGCACCAACAGCAACTTCATAATATCTAATGTGTCCACCATCTTAAGTTTAACCCAGGTCATCATGTGGAATTTCATTTCTACATCAAAACCATAAACTGGTCGGCATATACAATACAGTGATATTAACACGGATAAAATAAAACAGTGTTTGGCAACGAGCCTGAGGAGGACACATGAAAACAGCTCTCAGCATTTTCTTGTTAGCAATTTAGCACTAAGCACTGCGTCACCTGGTAAATGTGAGATGGTCATTGACGCTGGCCTTCCAGACTGGAAAAATAAAGCAAGAGGAGTGGAAAGACACCAAGTCTGGTATGAACAAGAGATCCAACATATAAAAGAATGAGGCTTTTGTATTTTAATATGGTATCTGAACCACACTGCTCTTCCCAATTTGAATCGTGTGACCTCAGTATCGAGTGTGCAAGAGCAAAGAGTAAAAGTGGGACCTACTTCCAGCATTTATACGGATTTTCCAGTAAATTTTGAGCAATCTCTCCTGCCAGAGAGGATATATTAGCACGCTTCCATCTCTTCTCAATCAAATGAGTTCTTTTCCACAATGGCTGTGAAACTGATCACTAGTGTCACAAATCAGTTTTGTCACAGGCATAGCCACTTGCCCATAAAGACCCCTCTTTTTTTGCCCATCAAGATGACACTAACAAATGACTTCAAAACCTGATTAAACACAAACTATGAGACTGATGCTTCACCTTCTAAACTAGCGATCTGTTTCAAATACTGCATGCACTCTGTATTATTTGTTTCCAATTTAGAGCCAGGACGCCAGCAGAAACACAGGGGACCCAAGCCGACTCTCTAAGAAATAATATGTAACTGATCCTCTTATCTGCAGTATTTTGTTGAGATTCAACAAGCTTCAAGCCAAATCTTGGCAAGTTCAGAATCTGTTGGGAGCTGGAATCATTTTCTCACAGATGGCTCTCAGAAGGAGCTGTAGTTCCCCACTTCTGGGCCAATTCTGTTCAAAAATGTGTTTACTCGTCATCTCTGGCCTCCACACCAGACTCACGATTCTGTTCCACATCCGCCTGTGCCTGTGTAATTCCTTCAACGTTTACTAGGCTGCTCTGGAGAGAGGATCATGGATAAAGGCATGAGCCAGGTTTAAAAACACATCTGTGAACAGCAGCTCTGGAAATGGTATCTCAAAACTAAGTGTATTTCACAACTAAACACAATTGTGCGGTCCACATCTTCTCTGCCACTCCCTAATATTCCAGAAACCAGTCATCTACAGAAATCAATAAACATTACTAGTTAACGAAAGCTTAATCTGATGGTCTGGAAGGGTAAACCTCTGACCGGACATTTTCAGGGAGATCTTGAAAAGTAGCAACTGTGGTTACAGTTATATCCAAATCCTTTAACAAAACTGAAGACTTCCACAAGGCCTAATGCAACAGCAGGTTTCTTTCACTACAGCCTCTCAGTTAAAACCCTTGGGGGGTCTCAGCTCCACAGAACTTTTACTGTGAAGATCCAGAGGATGCCAGGGATATTC
The DNA here is from genome assembly GCA_013398015.1 of Oreocharis arfaki. Taxonomy (NCBI): domain Eukaryota; kingdom Metazoa; phylum Chordata; class Aves; order Passeriformes; family Paramythiidae; genus Oreocharis; species Oreocharis arfaki. The sequence continues at coordinate 26,886 of VZRR01006119.1, forward strand.
CTAACAAATATTAAAATGCTCCTTTGCCCTGAGAAGAAAAAAAACGCTGCGTGTTTCCGTCAAGAAACAGGGTTTAAGAGAGAACTCTGACCTCCTGCCTTTAGTCAGTCCTTAACAAATTACTAAAATAAATTCCATTCTCAAAATGAGCCCAAATGGCCTTTTATACAGCAGGTAGAGATGACACACTACAGGAAACTTCAATCAACAAGAGAGCAGCAAACAATACTGCCATAAAAACATTCGGTATGCTCATCTATAAAGCAGCCATTTCAGATCACACCTAAAGGTCAATTCACAAAATCTACTGCGGGTGGGGGAATCTCTCTCATCTTTGGTCAAAAGCAGAAAGATTTGACCACCTGAAATAAAAAATTTAAGCCTCAAAACCAAGTGCCTGGTATTCAGGCAGGCACATTCAAATGCATCCTCAAACGCAAAAAGAAAGAAAGAAAAATTCAGGCAAGGCCTTGCAGACATGAAGCAGACAATTACATTCTCTTCCAAAAAAATACCTAGACCTTTCCCAAAACAGGACATGAATTATTATCAGACGGATGCTGAACATTTAGAGAAGCTCCAGGCTAACAGATTAATCTCACAGGCACTCCAGTTTGCAAATAAGATGAATGGCAACATCAAAAGATATGCCTTCAGACTTTTCTTTTTAACTAGTGGCATCTCTTCTTTTGCGTGATGAAAGGGCTGCCCAGCTGTTGTCCTGAAACCCAGTTCCCTTTTCCCTCCATACTTCCTGTGTTACTTCTATCAGTGCACCTCAGTTGCTTGTAAATTTCAAAGATATTTAGGTACCTTATTCCCTGAGAGAGACTATCAATACTTACGGATATATAGATAAGCGATTACAGTGCTTTGGGCGAGACAGATCACAACTCCAGCTCAAGATTAGAGAGGAAGAGATAAAGGAAAAGAGTCATCCCTGGCACAAAGTTTACACCGGGACTTTAGCCAAACCCTTTGAGACACCTTGGAATGAGGGCTGAGAATGGGTGAGGACACTGAGCAAGGAAACGTGTAAACACAAACACATTTGAAAGGGAAAAAAAAACCCCAACGAGTACCAAAAAAAAAAAAAAAAAGCCAACAATTCCTAAACCTAAAACTGAGACAGAGCACTGTTGTCCTCAGACAAAGAAACTCAGTTCCTTCCACTATATTTTTATAAGTGAGCTCCACGGCTGCACTTCCAGTGTTTAGAGCTGGAAGAAGCCTCAGCATGGGAAATTCTCTGGCGATTGCAGCACATTTCCCACTGCGGGTCACACCAACCACCGCTCTTGCTCTCCACTGAAGCCCAGCTCACAGTGGTTCCTATTTAACCGGCTTTTATCCCTCCTGTAGCAAAGTCGAGGGGGGGGCGGGGGAGGGACGGCCTGCACCCGGAATTCCCACGAAGAATTCCACTTCTGCAGGTGTGGATGCTGCTGAAGGATAACCTCCTCCATCCACACAAAGGTACCAGCGGATTGTTCAGGAAATAGGAGGAAAAGCACAAACTATGCAGTCGGCTCTTTGTGTACACACCTTAACGAAATGAAAGGACACACGCACACACCCACCCCGACAGATCTGCTACAGAGAGTCCACCACCAGAATATGAAAGATAATGAACCGAAGATAAAACGCATCTGAAAAGCAGCACTGGGTTTCACGCTGGGCAAGCACAGCCTTCCTGGCTGGAACGCGGTCCACGGATTTCCAGAGATTCCACAGCTATCAGCATTTTTAACAGCCCGGTGGTTATTCAGCGCCCTCCCTTCAGCTGCACGGGGCGCGGGGCCCAGCAGGAGCCGTGCGAGCCCTGGGGCCTCTCGGCAGCGCCGAGACGGCTTTAAAATGTCGGGAGGAGCGAGAAGAACCCCGCCGGCGGCGGCAGCAGCAGCACAACCCACACGGTGGGGACGGCGAACCGGGCACTGACAGGGAGGGTCGCCCCGGGAAGACCCCACCGACCCCCGGGAAGGCGGGGAGGCCCCGCTTCTTCCCTCCCTCCCTCTCACCCCAAAGATAGCGCGGGCACCCCAGCACCGACATCTTGCCCCCGCCGGCACCTCCGGGAAGGAGTCTCCCTCCTTCCTCCTCACCCGCAGCTCCTCGAAATCCGCCATTTTCTACCCGCCGCCGCCGGGCGCCGCCGCCACCATCATCGTGCACCCGGAGCGCGCTCCCGGCACGTGACGGGGAGGGCGGTCCGGCGGGAAGGGCGGCGGGGAGGGGCGGGGGGACCTGCGGGGAAGCCGGTCCGGGGTGGCACGGACACACCAGGAACCCTGAGGAGAAACCGGCCCGGGGTGGCACAGGCACACCGAGAACCCTGAGGAGAAACCGGCCCGGGGTGGCACGGACACACCGAGAACCCTGAGGAGAAACCGGCCCGGGGTGGCACGGACACACCGAGAACCCTGAGGAGAAACCGGCCCGGGGTGGCACGGACACACCGAGAACCCTGAGGAGAAACCGGCCCGGGGTGGCACGGACACACCGAGAACCCTGAGGAGAAACCGGCCCGGGNAGTCCAGCTGCACACACGCATGCCTGTAGGTACCAGCCCCAATTCCACGGGGCTCCTGCAGCAGAACTCAGGTGGTCCTGGAAATGATCCCGGAGGGATGACAAAAATCACAAAATAAATGATCTGGAGATCACCCAGACCAAACTCCTAACAGGGCAGGGTCCGACAGACCCGGTCACACAGGAACTCGTCCCGGTGGGTTTGGAATGTCTCACAGAGGGAGACTCCCCGACCTGGCTGGACCCCCTCTTACAGAGCTGTGTCACCTTCAACGTAAAGAAGTTCTTCCTCGTGCTGAGGTGAAAACTTCTTGTATTTTAGTTGTGGCCATTGGTCCTCATTCGGTCGCTGGACACCACTGAAAAAAGTCCAGCACCATTCTCTGGCTACCTGCCTTTGAGATGCTTAGCTGCATTAATGAGATCCTGTCACAGCCTTCTCTAGACTAAACATGCCCAGGTTTTTCAGTCTCTCATCATAAGAGATGCTCCAGACCCCTCATCATCCTCGTGCCCTCCACTGGACCCTCTCCATTAGCTCCTCTCTTTCCCGAGGAGCCCAGAACTGGACACACCTGCCATGCTTTCTCCCCTCCGGGATTAACACTCCACTCTTTAACTGAATTGTTCTATTAAAAAAAAAAAAAAACCAAAAAAAAATAAAAAAAAAAAACCAACCAAAGCAGCAAATCATAGAATAAAATAAATAAAACATAATCCAGTTTGCAATTGAAGTGGATTAAATAGAAAGCTTGTGATTTTACAGCCCAGTTTACCCACCCAATCAAGAGCACTCATAATTTGTCTTATAATGATGATGCAGCACATTTTATTAATAAAAAATGAAGGGAAAATGTCACGAGCAGTAAGCTTCAAAAACTGGATAATGAGTTTCCTGCTGCAAGGGAAATGTTGAGACATTTACAGAAAAATAAACATCGAGGTGCAGCCGAGAATATTGTTTTCAAAAGCAGCCAGAGATCATTACCTAGTCACAATAATTACCTACTCACAATATTCAGTTTCATCGGCAGCTTGGCTGTAAAACCAAACAACCGATTTATTGCAATAAAAAACAGCAAAGACTCAGCCAACAAACAGGCAAGCAGCCAACGCAACCCGAACAAGGAGATGAAGAGACACTGGAAAAGAAAAGAGGCCTGAAATGCAAAACATATTTGCTCGTATTAACCGAAAGGCAGCTGGCTTTGCACGACCAACACATCCAGAGCAGCAACTACAACAGTAACTTATGGGCCAAGGGACAGGCCACGTCGGCAGCAGGCTCTGCAAAGAGGGATACTGGCAGGCAGTTTTGGGAACAAATAGCTGAGCTTTTCTAGAGGATACTGATCCCAGCTGCACACACTAGCTATGGGCACTTAGTGCTGCTACAAGATCTGGACTTCAAGGAAGTCAACAATTAACATCACTAGTTGCAATTTTGCAACAGCTTTCTGAGACAGGCTTTCCTTTTTATTTATTACTTACTCCAAGACAAACCTTTTGTTGTGCCACAGTTTTTCACTATAGGCACAGATACCTAGTCCTCTGCACAAACAGCTTCTTTGCTTGGTCTTAAGACACCCTGAAGATTTAAATATAAGGACTTCATTAATTTCAAAGCCCTTCTGTTAGTCAAAACCAGGAATCAACAGGCTGATAAAACATGCCATCTACCACACCACTGCATGAGTTCAACTCCTAAGTCCATCAAATGCTTATTTTTCCCTCCAATTCAACACCAGAGTAAAGGGGCAAGCTGCAGGTTAGACACTCTTAGATCGTTAAAGCATGACCAGACAAAAGCCTTCTCTTCTGTTCTTTCAGCAAACCCTCAAGTGTTCCTTCCTTCAAACACACCGGGAGGGACATCAGTGTTCAAGCTCACATCAGAGCCAAGCAGTTCTTTTCTGGAGTACACACACCTCTCACTTCACAACTACATCTTTCAACCTTTCCATTCATTGCATCCCCAATATCTGCGGGGATAAGGGCAAACATTATTTTTATTCACCTCACATGCATAAGATAACAAGAGTTTACATATTAGCTTTCCCTAATTTTTTTACTGAAGTCTTCCTTCATCATAATGTTGTTTTTCTCCATCTTTCCCTCACAACCTTTCTACTGCACATCTCTGGGGCCCTAATCTCAAAAATCAAATAAAAAACAACAACAAAAAACTTCATACTTTTGGTCCTCATCAATTTTTTCTTAGGGCACAGGCATTTCCTCTCCTATTCCATTATCTCCACACAAAAATTTCTTTCAAATCTCCCTCTTCTGTTTTTCCAGTGACTAGAGTTAATCTCGCCTTTTGCTCAATTTCTTCAAAATCCTGCTGTTTCATGAAAACATCAGCTCCAGGCTTACACTCCACAGCTACCAAGTTACCTTAGATAAATTAGCTACCAAGTCACCTTAGATAAATTTCAACATTTACAATATTTCTCTTTCCACCAAACTTTTAAGAAACCTACCTCAAATGTCAGAGATTCTTCTGGGATCCGAAACTTTTGCTTCTTCTTGCACCTCCATCTCCGATATCCCTTTCTTCTTCTCTTTCTCCTCTCTAAACCTGCTGCTGTATCTCCTGAACCATTTCCCAGGCTTTTCCCTTGAGCATTTTCCGGATTTTCAGCGAAAGCCTTAAAACTCGGCCCAGCATCAGCCATTGGAGGAGACCTTCCCCAAGGCAGCCAGTGGATACTCCTATCTCCCAGGATATCACAGAAGCAATCGCTGGGGTTTTTGTCTTCCCTAATAGGCTCTAATTAGGGTACGGAACGAGCCTATAGGTGCTAAGCAACCTGCCCCCTAAATTGAGGCTTGTTAGGGGAAAAAAAACCATCTGGTTTCAGCCTTTTCTAGTAATCTTTCTAGTGCTATGCACAGTATGTCCATACAAGCACTGCCTGTTCCCACAGCTGTGTTAGCTACGGAAAGACATCTGAACATCCAAATAAACCCTCCCAGCCTTCCACAAACGCTGCAGCTAAAAAAACCCCAAAAAACAAAACAACACCACCAAAACCCCCACCCAAAACAACAAACAAAACCACCTTACAGCTGCTCGCAGGATTGCAACAATTGCTCTTATCAGCATTATACCTCATCAAACCCCTCCTGTGCTGCTTAACCAGCTGCTAATAGACAACAGAGTGTGAACTGCAAGCAGGGATGGGGCCGGAGGACTGGGTGGAAAGTGGATTTGTTTTGCGTCTGCTGTGTTTAAAGGAAAGAATTACATGAGGTCAGCCTTAGGCTCCTCCATCATCTCTCGTATCCCACTGTCATGCACTTTTAAAAGTAGCATTGTAAGTGAATGGAAAAAATAATTAAGTGGTAGTCAGTGCCGACAACCCTCCTGTGTGAGGTCTGGAGCTCTCAAAGCACAGAGGCTTAAAGATACCTTTAACCGTGCTGCTGACAATAAAAATGTGGGCTCCGGCTATAAGACAGGATACTCTGAGTTGGATACTCACGTTGGACGGGACTTGGAGTAACCTGGTCTACTGAAAGAGGTCCCTGTCCAAGGCAGGGCACAAGTGGATGGTCTTTAAGGCCCCTTCCAACCTGAGTCTGCTTATTGCAAAGAAATAATTTATGTGGCTGCATTTTATCTGCACTTTCTATGCACCAGTTTGGCAAAACAGAGTTTGGATGGGACATAATCTTCTGTCAAGGCACATGATTAATATAGTTATATATAACTACATTGATGCCAGACTTAATAGATAAATTAAAGTTTAGAAAAATCCAAATTAGAAACCTTATATATATATAGTTTGGATGATGAAATATTAATTTTGCCTGGCCATCCTAACATGGCATCACCCTAATATAGGGTGATGCACCTATATTTTGGTTATAAGCCCAAGAGCAATATATTTAAATATTGCTATGAAGTTGCTTTCTTGATCATTATTATTTTTATTAAATTATATCTATTGACATAGGCCTAGATTTCACAGTCTTGAACACAGCCTCCCTGACTGTGGGTGAGCATTTGCCTCCATAGGGAGTTTTTGTGAAAATTAATTTTCCTTAATTTTTGTTCAAAGGATTTGAAGGGTCTCTTTATCCATCAAAACTATAGAAAGCCACATATTAGGGTACCACTGCCCCTTTAACAGTAATGGTAGAAAACTCTCCAGTCAAGCACAGTCCAAACCCAGGCTATTCTCCCAACAGTGATTAACTCGAGATGGCATGAATCCTAACTTCAGTTACAGGAACTTCTCTTTCAGAGCCATAAAAAAAGAAGCCCACAATAATGGAAAAAAACCCAAACAAACAAACCAAACCATGTTACCCGCTGTACTACTATATTAAGGCCAAAAAATTAAGCAAATGTTCTAGTAGGAGGGGACCTAAGTTAGTTAGAGGAACATCGATCCACTTTGAAAAAACTCCACGCTTTATGGGACAAATGTAATAAAAAAATTATGTGTTAAACTGCATCCTTGGCAGGATGAAACTATGTTACATTTGCAGCACAACTACCTGAGCTGTGAACACACACTCAAGCCTGTGTTGGCAGGTACCAGATTGGGAAAGTTTTAGAAAAGGGCTGGGGAAACATTCCAGAGTGGGAACAGAGTGACACCAAAAGGACAAGGCCGTGTGTCGTATTGATGGTTATACTGAGGAGTATGCTTGGAGGAAGACCTGGCTGTCTGGAAAAAACATGTTTTTGAGGATGAGATGGTAAGCAAGTGTGGTATGGAATCCCAGAATGTTTTCGGTTGGAAGGGACATTAAAACTCATCCAGCTCCATCCCCCTGCCATGGTCAGGGACACTTTCCACTAGACCAGGTCGTGTTGCATGGATGTGAGAACCTGGTCATTACCCTGTCCAAGAACTGAGCAGCTGTTGGATTTGGAAACAGGGATGATAAAAGCCCTTCCCACAAAGCTGTCGGGTGCTGTGCATGTGTCCACCAGTCCCTCTTCCCACTGTGCAAGAAACCACAGGATTCCTCACAAAAGGGGAGTTTTGGGAGGAGTCCTGAGGCTGAGCTTTAGGTTTTGTGTTGCAGGATCATGGGTTCTCCTCCAGCTGGTCTGAAGCTGGACTGTGTCCAACAGGCACAATTCACCCCTCCAGTAATCCACACCCTGAGCCCAGGAGGCTGCAGCAACCAAGCAGCTGAGTTGTGCTCCAAAAAGAGCGCTTCTCACAGTCCTGTGTTCCCTCACAGCGGTGGTCTCCATTTCAATGCCCACTGCCGTTTCCTTGATGTGAGGGGCAGACTGCAACTCAGCTGCTTCTCACGCACACCTCAGCTGTATGGGTGAGCCAGGCTGTGCTGATTTGGGTTGTTTTGGCTTGATTTGGCTTGTTTGGGGTTGGTTTGGGTTGGATTGGCATGTGTTGGGTTAGTTTGGGTCGTTTTGGATTGTTTCGGGGCCAGACTACTCCATCCCCTCAGCCCGAGCCCCCCGCCCAACCGCCCTACACTCCGCGCCACCCAGGAGAGGCCGGCGCCCATTGGCCAGTGCCGCCTTCCGCCCACCCTGCTCTACTTGTGATTGGGCAGATATTCAGTCAATCTTTGACCTTCCGGCGTTCCGATTGGCTACACCGGGAAGGCGGGGTGCGCCTGTCCATCGCGGGGGGCGGCCGGCTGCAGGTCCGGGCGCTCGGTGCGTTATTCCAAGCGGCGTTCCCGGTAACATTCCCGGCGGCATCCCCTGCCGCCATGGACCTCTCCTGCCAGGCGCTGAGAACCACCCACCAGGCGAGGGAAGCGGTGAGAACCGGCGGGGCGGGCGGCTGCGCGTCGGGGTTGCGCGTCGTGGTTACCGTGTCAACGGGGTCGAGGCGCTCTGCGCATGCGCGGGGGTTGGGCGTTGTCATGGCGGCGGGAGTGGGGTGGGCGTGCTGGGCAGGGACGGGCGGGGATCCCCCACAGCCCCTCTCTGAATGGTTCCGGAGCAGCAGGCACGGCCGGAGGAGACAGTCCATATTCCTTCCTCCCCTGGTTCTTGTTTCAAAAAGCCTTGGCTGTACTGCCCCATCCCCGGAAGTGTTCCAGTCCAGGTTGCACGGGGCTTGGAGCAACTTGGGCTTGTGGAAGGTGTCTCTGCTCTTGCAGGGGCTTGGAACTGGATGGTCTTAAAGTCACTTCCAGCCCAAACTATCCTGTGATGCAATGATTCTATGGTTCTGGCTCTAGAAAGCCCAGAAACAGCAAGATTTTGCTGAATTTTGTAACCTGTTCTTTTGCTTCCATCTGCTGGTTAAATTACACGGGAGTGAGAGAAGCTGCAGGGATGCTAAAAGCCTTTCCTATGAGGCTGTGGGTGCTTTGCATACATACGCCAATCCCTCTTCCCACTTGAGAGTGAAAAGTACAGGAGTTTTGGGAGGAGTCCTGAGACAGCTTTAGGTATTATATCAACCTCTTGCATAATCATAGAATGTTCTGGGCTGGAAGGTACCCACAAGGATCATCATGTCATAACTCCTGGCCTTGCACAGCATAGCCCCAAAACTCATACCATGTTCTTGAGAGCATTGTCAAAACACTTCTTGAGCTCTGGCAGCTTTGGGGCCATGACCATTCCTAGGGGAGTCTGTTGAGTGCCTGAGCGTCCTCTGGGGGACAAACCTTTTCCTGATGCCCAGCCTAAACCTCCCCTGACCCAGTTCCATGAAATTCCCATGGGTCCTGTCACTGGTCACCAGAGAGAAGAGGTTGGTGCCTGCCCATCAGCTTCCTCTCCTCAGGAAGCGTTAGTAGGATGGATACATTTACCTAGGAGTGGGATCCTCCAGCAGTTTTTGAGCGCTAAAGGGGATTCAGATCTCAGCCATTGAGAATGGAGCCTGAAGGTGTGGTATTGAAACAGCATTAACGTACAGGAGGAGAGGAGGAAAAGGGACCTGATTTTTAACCTCGCCAGTGGGGATTTGCGTGGCCCTAGTCCCAAGGATGGTGCTGGCTACTAAATGCAGAAACATTAGTGGGATTGGGAACAGAGGGGCAAGAGCTCTTTCTTGTCAGCTGTGCCACAGGGTTTGGTTAGATATGCTTTTGGTAAAGTGGCTTCTCCATAGCCTTTTGGCAGGATGGGTTTGAAGATGACAGTGTATTTTGGGTATAGACAGGGAGTCTTTCGTGTTTCACAGAGGAGCAGAAGTTTGGAGCCTTTTTTTTTAATTAGTGACTTGAAGAACCACCTGAAGCTGCCAAGAGGATTTTTTGATTCTTGTTCCCAGTCATAAGTTCAATGGTGAGCTTGCTGTATGTCTTTAATTATGAAAGTTGATTGTAATCCTTGAAAAACTTTGGCAACTCTATTGTTTGCAGCAGCCTTGTATAATTTGGAAGAAAGAAGAGGGCAAAGTGCCCTTTCTTTGTCCTGGGAAATTCTATTCAATGGCAGCCAAGTTATACATTGTTTAAAACTCACCAGTTCCGTTCTCTGCTTGTGTTTCTCAAAAAGTACAGTCAGCAGGCCAGACAAGAACTGAACATTCAGCCTTCTGAAAAGCCTGTCGAGGCTACAAATACCCAAAGGAGTATGGGGAAGGGAAAGCTGTGGGAATACAAGGTGGTGGAGGGAGGAGGAAAACAAGGTGAGCACATCAAACCTCTCTGTCCTGGCGCATGGTGCCAGCTTCATCCTGAGGAACCTCATACTGTCAGCATCCTGGGATCCCAAAGATAAAGAGGAAAGGGGTTCTGCATGTGTATTACAATCAGGGCTTTCCCTGTGTGATTGCACAGCTCTCTGGTTACCTTTTGTCTGAATTCCTAATCTGAGATCCTTCTGAACACATCCTGACTGCCCCAGTTGGATGTACTTAAGAGTGCATACACTAAAGCAGAGTAGTTCTTATTCCCAAGCTCCCCAGACCATGAGTTACTCTTTTAACTCTTTATTTCTCATCCTAACAAACATATTCATGCAGAATATATAGGGTCAAATGATAATGAAACATTACTGAGTTAAATTAATCTTTTAGTAGGTCCATTAATTTCAGGAAATTACACAAGAAACTTGGTTGATTTATAATGTAAATGCATTTTAGTAAAAGGTGTGGAAATGACTAAACAAACAATTTCACCTAAGATGCACAACTCTATTAGAGTTTAATTTAAAATGACTCGAGAAAAGGAATATGTGCCACTCTTTTGTTAAGCTAGAAATAAATAAAATAACATTATAAGTGTTGAAGCTAATTAGTTAAGTGCTCAACTATTTAGTTTTTAAAACAAGATCACATTTAAGTGCCTCAAGGTTTTATTAATTTCATGGACCCCAAAATCCCCTGTAGTAATTGAAAATTTAATTACATACGTTTTTCTGTTCTTTTAAGAATGGAAGCTTATTAAACTTTGAACATTTAAACATCTATTGAAATACCAGTGGCTATAAACAACATGCAATTCTAAATACTAATTAAACAGGAAGGCTAAATCACTATAAAGCTAAACTGAATTTTAAGTAACTTTGCACTAGTAAGTACTCCTGTTTTTTTCATGCCATGTAAGATTTGCCATTTCCTCTGTAAGCACAGCAGAAGCCCTGGGCAGTGTTAGTATCTCCCTGTACTGTGGCAGGCCTTTTTTCTTGTGGACATGAGTGCAGTGAGTCTCTCCCTGGAGGATAAACTCTAGTTCAGGGCAGCAGACCAGGGTGGGCAGAGATCTGTTAAGAGGGGATGGATAAAGCTGCAAGTGGTGCTGACACAGACAGAGGCTCATCTGCTTCGTGGAAAGAGTACGTGCTAAAATCAGGCTGGTGAAATGCAAGAAAGGGATTAGTGGGACTGGTCAGGCAATGATCTGAGTGCCACTGGTTCACCAGATTCATGACTTGGTAACAGCTGCGTGTTAAAAGATCCTTGGTTTTTCTTTGTTTTATAGAAGCCTCACAGAACTGCGCTACCAGAGATATCTCAGTTTTATTTTTCGGGTCCAACCTAATGCAAGTCATTGTCAGTTGATCAACTGATTAACAGCTTAGTTAATTTTCTTTGGACACACGTCTGACTTCTCAAAATCAGCCATTACTGTTTGCACTCTTCTTAACATAAGTTAAAGGCAGAATTCAGCTCTCACTCTAAACTCTCTTCTCATTTTTAGATGAGGCTCTTTTGGGACGTAAAGGTTCATTTTTTCCTTCTGCTTGGTCAGCACAACCAGAAGAACATTGGTATGTCAAGTGGTGATGAAGTAGGTGGCTCACACGTAAACACAACGTTATCCAACCCCAAAGCAAGTCTGTACTTAAATTATTTGAGATGCTGCCAATCACTGTATCACTGTTTATAGTAGAACTTGAAATGCTTAGCTATAGCAGAAGTAACCCAAGGGGATGAACAGCAGCAGATGACATGCCAGAACACAAATTCTTTTCAAGCAAAGTTCCAAGCATGGATCATGAACCCTATCAGTCCATCAGGCAGAGGCAATTCTTCTCTTGTCAGAATATCCATGTTTATTACATGAAACACTTGATGTGTTTGTCTTCTGTGGCAGCCACTGTGTTTGCATACTGTGTTTTAAATATTCAGTAGTAGCTGTAACCTTGCCCTTTGATATGTTAGCAAACACAACAGTTAATCTTCCTCAGCATAAACCTTCTGGCACAGTTGCATTTTGAAGGATGTACAGGTGGGATTCTCAGCAAGTGATGACTCCAGCTTCCTTCTTGCACGTCCAGCTGTGTTTTGGAAGATTCAAGTCATCCAGGAGAAGTGGTAAAATTCAAAATCTGTTTTCCAAGCACCAGCACCTCAAAAGATTAAGAAGGAAAAGACCCTTTCATCTCAGGGTGTGTGTGTTCTCTCTTTGCTCACGGCAACTCTCTGAGTTGGTTCATTTCTTGCTGCAGCACCTCCCAGGAACCAGTCTGCTTCATTCAGAGTTACTGATCTACAAAACATTTACACAGCACTCTTTTCTCCCCAAAACGGTTCGGGGAAATTATCTTTGTACCACCACTGAAATGGTATTGTAACTTCCTTTCGGAAATACCTTCTCAAGAGGCTATCAAGATTAGTAAAGGTAGAAGGGGATTATAGTTTCTCCCCTTTTCCCCAGCCAGTTTTAGCCTTCATTCTAGAAAACCAGAATGAAGATTCTACGACTCTTTTTTGCAGTATGTGAAATGCAAATATGCTTTGACCCTGCAGGAAACGTTAAGAGCAAATCCCAGCTCTTCCTTAGTCGTGACACTAGATGGCCCCACGACTGAAGCAAACATCCCAGAAAATACCTGCTGTGCCTTTTTGCTGTTCTACACAGTACTTTTTACAGGCTGGCGGGTTTTATTTTAAAATAACACAGCAGCTGATGGTGCTCTCTCGAGTGTTGAAATTAGCAGTGGAATGCCATGTGGTAACCAGTGCTGTGTACAGAGCAGAGGGAGCAGATAGGTCTAACCTAGCAAAGGAATGGTGCATTAAGAGGTAAATTGGTTTTGCATCACCTAAAAAACACCTCTGATTTTTGGAATAAATGATTCTCTAGTATCAGCAGTTTCCTATAATGATTTCTCTCTCTTCCAAGAGACTGGAAAGAATAGAATAATAGTCTTTCTTAATGTACATTTCTTTTGCACATCTTGTGGGATTTAAAAACGTCAGCCTTGGTCAGTAGTAGTTCCTGGGCATCTCTGTGTGCCAGGCACAGGCAGAGAGCAGCACGACTGCTTGATACAGATGGTGGGGCTCTGTTTCTGATCTTCCAGCAACAGTATGAAGAAGACAGAGATCTGTATGTTTGTCACTTGCAGGCAGCACTCTTGGACTGGGCTTTTTCTTGGGGGTGGATGCAGGTGCTGCTCCGTTGGGATAGAAGGGAGGGAAACTGAGAGTGGAAGTAGCAGCCTGTGTAGCTTTACTGTGCAGTGTGATCAGGGATGTTTGCGTAAGTGCCACCTTTTCATGTTCACACTGGGTCCTCATAAGTAATCACAGAATCACAGGAAAGACAGAATATCTGAAGTTGGAGGGGACCCGTGAGGATCATCGAGTCCAACTCCCAATGCCTCCCAGCCTGAAAGAGAAGGCAAATCATTGATTTGCCTAAGTGTGTGTTTGGCCGTACGTGCCTTCCCTGTGGTCACAATTTCTAGTCCCAGTGAGGCAGACCGAAGGCAACATGCTGATTTTTAGAGCTCTCATTGTAGGAACTTCTATTATGATCCTAAAATCTCAGGCGTTTTCTGCGGAAACTGAGCGTGTATGCCGTATTTCATCAGAGCAAGGCTTTATTCCAGCATCTTGCATGATTTCTCTTTCTACTGCCCCTGTTTCTCTCCTTGATACTGCATCTAATACTCTCTCAGATGGAGCTTCACTGAATGAAGACAAAGATGTTTCATGCTGCCTTGTTTTTATTGCTGAACCGTTTGTGAATGAATTTGGCTTCTCCAGTCTGTGCCGAGAAGTCCATGGGACTGACTCCATATCGAAATTTCTGCATTTTGAGACCTGATTTTGGTCACTCCTGTGTTAAAATTGTTCAAGTTTCACGTTATCCCAATCCAATAATTCTTCTAGCGTCTGTGTTTCGTTTGTTGTGTTTATATATCAAGGCATATGAAATGGGAAGTGTCAGCAAGTGTTACAGCTGGTCTTTGTAGTAAAGTCATGCCGATCCCAGACCTGTTCTCCAGCCCCCCTTCTGCAGGCACTCAGAGAACAGGTTTCTGGTTGCGAGAGAAGGACACAGCCAGGATGGAGCGCGAGGTTTCCTTGCATAGCTCCTGAAGCATTGAGGTCTGCAGGAGTCCCACCCTGAAATTCACAGCAGCCTGAACATGTTGGGAGCCATACCGATAGTAAGGGAAGTAAGTTATTTGTTCAACCTTAAAGTAATTTTCTCTTCTCTAGGAATAGGTTTCTACCAACCCAGTAGCCCTGATAATGTGTAAGAAAAATTAGACTGAAAACCACTTTCCTTGTGTTTATTAACAGTGAGTTGTTTTACAGTTCTTACATGCTGTTGTGTTAATTTGTTTGTTTCCAGAGGCTACATTTAGATGCTGTTTACAGCAATAAAGAGAATATTACATTTGATCTAGAGTTCTGTCTTAATTCACAGGAGGAGATGCGAACAGAAGCTCGTCGGAAAAATCTCCTCATTCTAATTTTGCATTATTTAATCGAGGAAGGGTATGTTTTCTAAATAATAATGCTCTACCCTTGTGGGACTGTGTGTATCTGACTGGCTGTACTGCGTCTTTCTGTCCTCTGTTGGCTGAAGGGACGGTCTGGGCCTTTGGGTTGATGTGAGAAAGTGGTAAAGTACTGTTATGTATCCTTGCAGTTTGCTTTGTTAATTGTTTCCGTTTCTGGAACAGAAATGCCCTATGTAATTTAAAAATACTTTAGATCAACAAGCAAATTTTTTTTTTTTTTAATAGAGTTTATAGTTTTATAAAAACAGGGTTGTGGACAGGTTAAAGATACCATATATTTACTAGTGCCATTGTTTGCTTCTTCTCTCAGAAATCAGAGTAAGATAATGACTCTCAGTTTTTTGATCTTTGTTTGTTTGTTTTGTTTTGTTTTGTTTTGTTTTTTTAAATTACTAGATATGTCGATGCTGCAAATGCTTTGGAACAAGAGACAAAATTAGGTTTACGTGGCTTTGAAGTTTGTGACAACATTGATCTTGAGACAATTTTGATGGAATATGAAAGCTACTATTTTGTAAAATTTCAAAAGTATCCTAAAATTACCAGAAAGGTCCTGGACACTGGTATGTGGCTCTGTTCCAAAAAGAAAGCTTTGGTTTCCGAAGTCTAAAACGTGTATTTCCCTGCTATGCTCACAGCCTTTGTCATGTATGTCAGCATTTAATGTTCCAGCTCTTACAGTTACAGATCTGTAGTTCTAGCACGTAAGGCACCAGAACTGAGAGATGTGGCTTTGAGACCTTCTGCTTTCCCATCTTTCTTTGTATAAAGGAACTAGAAGGTGACATTTTTCTGTCTTTTAAAAGCTGCTTTGGTATTGGAAAATATCAGCTAAGCACAAGGCATTGTGAAAAAGATGTATTTATCCACTTTCTTCTCATGGGGAGAGAATAGTAAATGAATGATACAGAATAAGGCAAACCAGAATATGAGCATTCTGTTATTACCCCGAGAGCCTCAATGGTTTCGCACTTGAGCACAAAATGTAACTTGGAGAAGCCAGAAGATGAATTGTACGAGAATAACTGATGAAGAGCTTGAAGGACATAGGTTTGGATTAGACATTAGGAAAACTTTCTTCATGGAAGGGGTTGTCAAACCCTGGCACAGGCTGCCCAAGGAAGTGGTGGAGCTACATCCCTGAGAGTGTTCAAAAAATATGTGGATGTGGCACTTGGGGACGGGGGTCAGTGGTGGCCATTGCAGGGCTGGAGGAGTGATTTGACTCGATGGTTTTAGAGGTGTTTTCCAACTTAAGGGGTTTAGTGATTATTTGCATGAAAAAGGCATCTAGAACCTATGGATTGGTGATAATACAAAGAGAAAGAACAGCCCTGCAGGACAAAACAAAAAGGATTTGTTATGGAACAAGAATGAAAATGTATTACAAAGCATTTTTTCACATCAGAGTCAAACTGAGCAGTAGTCAAGACTGAATCCATGACCGAAGCAAAAAAAAAATTTCCAAAAAGCCGTTCTTGGACACTTGAAATCGCTCACTATGCTTTTTTCAGTCAGTAAAGCTTCTCAGGCATGGAGAATTCTGCTATTACCTAAGCTCAGATTTGTGACCATGCTGGCAGGGAGGCATCATCCTTTTTCCCTGAAGCATAAGCATCCTCTTCTGCACAAAGTTTGCACCATGCCCTAAATTGTGTCCATAGCCAGACTCGTATATCTAAACAAAATACTTGGTGTGGTGCTCCTTCCTACTGAATTCTTTGCTACACTCTTGGCAAGTCCTACAGAAACAAGTTGGTCATTTCCATGCTGAATTCCAGTTGGAAGTGTTGTAGATACACCCACGAGATTACAGGTTTCTCCATGAGCTCTGCTGCCCCTAAACACACCATGCTCCCGAGCTCCTTCAGGGAAAGAGCTGTTTGGGAAGTATTATTTTATGCAAGTGTGTGAGAATCGTGCGTGGAAGAGCATTGCACGGAGAACACTGAAAGGAGACGTGTTTTGGAACAACCAGGGACGTGCTGGTAGCATACAAACCCTTGGCTTTTTATGAGTTCACATCTGGGCTTTTGCCAGTTTGACATTTTCTGAAAAACTCTCCTTTGACAGAAATTGTTTCAAATTATATAAATGCAAAAGATAACATGGTTTGATAACCAACATTGCAATGTGACATTTATTCTGTCTTGTTATGTTGAACATGATTCCTCTTCAGAGGAGTAGGGCAAATTCATATTTCCCAATTCAGCAATGAAAAAAATATTAGCATTAAATAAGCATTCTGTGTGACATATTAAATTATTGTACTTAATCTAATTTCTGATCGTGTCCATTTTACTGTGAACATGATACTGGTTTTAGAACGTAAGCAGAGAAACCAAAGACTGAATGAGCTAAAATGTAGCAAGTTTGAAGCAAAACTACTCTCACCAACACCAGTTTGTTTTCAGTAAGTTTTTGCAAGCTTGCAGTGCTTCTACTCATGCTGTTCCTGTTCTGTTTATGCATTATTATTTCCAAGGTCATTAATGTGTGCTTAAAAATATTTTTAAAGGGGGGGGGAAAAGTTCAAATTGCCCTTTTTTATATCCTTAATTATTTTCCATTTTAATATTAATTTTGCCGCAGCAGAAAATAAACAACAGCTGAGAAGTGGGGGAAGAGCAAGAAGGTAAGAGAAATGTGTGGGCTCTTTTTCTGGGCAGACAGTTTTCCTAGTGAAAGCAATATGCACAGTGGTTAAAATAATGTTGTGATACCAGGGGAGTACCAAAGCCTAGAGCCATGCTTCTGACTGTGTGGAGCATTTTTTCTGTATGTGTTAGAGAAAACTAGAGATTTATTTCTCACATGGAGAGGCAGAAAATTTACAGAGCTTCTGCAGTGTGGATAAAGTGACGGGGCGTGTTTGAAAAAAGTAGGCATTGAACTCTGCTGTGATTGAAATTAATGCCATAGCTTCACCGGGAGCAAAGTTAGCCTAAAACTGCTTTATTTGAATGCTTTGGTTTTTAATCTTTTGGTATCTTGAAGAAAAAAAGAAGTTATGGAAGTCTTGCATTATTTTTCTTAATTCTAGGACAGCAAGTTCTTCTCAGAATGTACTAAGGGTCAAACAGCAGACAGTGCAACGGGCCGTGTCAAAAACTTCACCTGGGAGTACAACAGAGCCTAAATCCCCCACCAAGGGGAGCCCCAGACAGGTTTAAACAAGTTTTGTCTTGGCAGCAGTACAGTTGAAATTGATGTGATTTTATCCGGGGAGTCTATAGGCAGCAAGGGGATGGGAGTTACACAATTGACAGTTGTGCAATTAATGGGTTTATCTGATTACATCACTTAAGGATTATGGGTGCAAGACTTCGAGAGAATTTCTGGCTGTGAGTTGGGGCACAGTCACAGGCAAAAATTAGAGGAAAAGGAGGCGTATAACCTAATGTACACTGAAAGCAATCAAGAGTTTTTCCATTAATACCGATATATTCATCCTTTAGTGCCAGAAAGCAGAACAAACAAATGAAGAAGAAAGTCTGGTATCAGTTGTAAGCATCTTCACAGTGCATAGGTTTTTTGAGACTGGGGGAGTAATTTGACTCTGTAATGTTCAGGTTTCAGAGTTTCATTTTGGTGAAATTGCTGTGAAATCTACTTTATTATAATCCCTTTATAGAGAGTGAAGCAGGAACAGCAGGTTGGTTGGTGGCCAAGCACTGTGTCTATTACAGCTTTTATTTATGGTCTTGACTATAATTCTGCACTAAGAGGAACTCATCTCTGACTTGTTTTAACCCCTAAAAATGCCCCAAAACATTGCCTTTTGGATTTTACTGCAATAACTGCTGTGTAGTGAATCCATAATCCTAAAATAGCTCCTCATTTCTGAGTTGACATGCTGTGCCTTGTACTTGACCTGTCATTTCCACTGTTCATAAGTGTTGCTTCTTATGTAAAATGCAGTTTTCTGCTCTGTACATGGAATAACTTCTCTGCTGAGCTCCAGAGCCATGGCTTTCACTGCTGTCACCAGTCAGGTGAAGTCTAACTAAATGAACAGTGGTGTTTGAATGATCATTATTACTCTTGAAACTTCATCTAGGCCTGTATGAAGAGACAGGATGATACCTATAGTGTAATATCTTCAATTTGTTTAGTTGGCAACACATCTGTTTTAAAAGGCATTTTTCTTTAGAATAGTGATGGTGCAGATACTCTGGATCAATCTGACTTTGGCTTGAGCATCTCAGGAATCAGCAAAACTGGAGGAGACAGGTCTCACCCGAGAAAGGTTGGTGGAAACCTCGTATGTGGTTTATCAGAGAAATATGAATGTAGGAAAAAAACCATGAAGGTTTTCAGCAATATCAAATGGTAGGGTTTTTTGTCTGTTTTTGTATAAAATGTTTCTGTATAGTCAGCTGAAGGGTCAGTTTTATAATTTGGGTAATAATTCTTTGCATAGGAGGTACTTTTTGCATTAAATACTATCTCAAACATACTCAGGGAGGAATATTTATTTTTTAAAAACCCAGTGGTAAATAATTATGGTTGAAGATAAATTTTGAATTCCTGAATGAGGTGATGAAAGGCTCTGCAGTTAAATTGTTGAATTGACTGAGCTGTGTGTTCTGTCCCCATTGCTACCACGGTTGCAACCTAATTTTGCCATAATTAGGACTGAATATGCAGTAAGGAAATCCAGTGCTGTAATTGCAAGCAAAATTTGGTCAAGTGTATTTTTAGGAGTAATACTACCAATGTGGTAGTCTACTGCAGTATTTTTTTCACCTTTAGGGCCAAATAATTGACTTCCACAAGATCATTCAGGATGCTGTCAGAGTGTTACCAGATGGAATTCCCTTGAACAGCCTTAATTATGATCCAGATCCATCAGTAAGTGTTTCTGTTTGTATTTCCATCCAGTCAGTGTGAACTTGAGTTTTGCATAACCAGGAGCAAAACAAAATCCTGCAACGATGTTGTTTTTGTTCCCAAGTGCTAAAAAAGGGCTTAGATTTCTGAGAGGTGTTATTTCTTCCTTGAAGGGACAGTCATACTTGGTAGTGGTCTAATTTGATGACAGTTGTTCACTCTGATCATGAAAGCAGGCAAAAAATAAAAAGGAGACCTTATGACAAAAAAAATTAAAAATAATCACAGACACCTGCAGAACTTCTGGGGGGGGGTGGAAATCCTGGTTTCTTTCAGCTCAGTATGTCTCTAGTATTCGCCTCAGCTTGGAAAACAACAGAATTTAGATGGTTGAAATAAATTTTCTCTAAACACTCCAGACACAAGCCAGAGCTTCTCAGACAGTGCATCCAGTTTACGTGGTGCTCATCTGCCTGGCAACTGCTACACTGGAAGGAACTATCCAAAAAGAGAATGTGACAAACCAGTGACCTACAGTTACATCTTTCGCTGCTCTTGATCCGTGTAGGGCATGTTTAGGAGTATTGGTGCAGTGAGAAAGCTGCTCATTTTAATGGTTTAAGGTTAAATTCTGTCAGAGGAAAAGATGACTTACTGAAAATATGGTTTACTTCAAAATTTTTATTATTACCCATATTTCTGCAACTTTTAAAGTTGATATTACTATGATGTATCAGTTTTTTAAAAAGTACTTAGTGGTTTGTTTAAAAATACTTGCAGTCTGACAAGAACTTATGTTTTTCTCTTTCAGGAACGATTATTGAAACCTCTTAGTGCTTTTATTGGCATGACTGGTGAGATGAGGGAACTTGCAATGGTTGTAAGCAAAGTAAGAGCAGATTTCCATGTCGGTTGTAGAGAGATGTTGGTTATCTTTATCCTCTGGGAATGCTGTTTGTTTCTTCCTACTGTCGCTGATAGTGCTTATTCTTGAATGTGCAAGTTATTCTTCTCTCCACGTTGCTCCCCAACAAGTAATTTCTTTACACGTAGTGATGTTTCTTCGTGATACAATGGGAGGAAATAATTAAGACCATTCCTTTCTAATGGGGAGCAGGTAATTTAATCATGCTGTGGGGACTGTCATGTCTTTCCTCTTTGCTCTTAGTGCAATAAAAAAAAAAGTACAATACTTCACTGAAAAGAGAGATTTAAATATGTTAGCTAATACCAACTATTATCTATCTAATGTTTTATCTAGCTGTGATCAGATGGTAGGAGAAACCTCGATTCCACCTTTTGGGTGAAGTTTCCATTTGAGGCCCGGGGCTGTAGTCAATGTGGGTGATGTGCCAGTATCACAGCAGTATCTGAATTCTGAATGTATCTACTAGATAGCATCTACCAAAAGTATTATTAAATCCTGATATTCCTGCATGGTTTAGAATCAGGGAATTATTTATGTTGGAAAAGCCACCTAAGGTCATCAGGTCAAACCATTCCCCCAGCACTGCCAAGGCCACCACTAACCCACGTCCCCAGATGCCATATCCGCATGGCTTGTAAACCTCAGGGATGAGGATTCTACCACTGCCCTAGGCAGCCCATGCCCGTGCTTGATAACTATTTCCATGAAGGAATTGCTCCTGATGCACAACCTGAGTGTCCCCTGGCACAGCTGGAGGCTGTTTCCTTTCCTCCTGTCCCTGTTCCTTGGGAGCAGAGCCCGACCCCCTCCGGCTCTCCCCTCCTGTCAGGGAGTTGTGCAGAGCCACAAGGGCCACCCTGAGCCTCCTTTTCTCCAGCCTGAGCCCCTTTCCCAGCTCCCTCAGCAGCTCTTGGGGCTCCAGCCCCTTCCCCAGCACCATTCCCTTCCCTGGACACGCTCCAGCCCCTCAATGTCTCTCTTGTGCTGAGGGGCCCAGAGCTGTCCCCAGCACTGGAGGTGCCTCAGCAGTGCCAGCACAGGGGATGGGCCCTGCCCTGGGGCTGTGGCCACGCCATGGCTGGGGCAGCCCAGGGGCCATTGGCCTGATACTTGTCCTGTGCCTTGCTTTGTGCTTCCTGCACGATCTGCACTCCCTGTGCATTCTCACGTGGTGCAGTTGAGAGATGCTGTAATTGCAGGCTCTGCAAGCAGTGTCCTCATCCCAGCACTGCTGGAGCAGCAACAATAAAACACCATATCCCAGGGGAGGCTTAGGGATTTTTCCAGGATGGGCAGTTTGACACCTGGAGGGAACCACAGCATTGTCAGCAGCATTTCGTTTCCCTCCTGGGTTGAGGAGCAGTTTAACAAACAGGCCCTGGGCTGCTGGGGATCCATGGCTACAGCACAGGTAAATGCTTAGCATCCACCACCTTTGGATGAGTCATTGATCCAAAGAGCTTCATAGCATCACCGTGTTTGGTAGTGTTGTGACTTTCTGGATATAAACATCGCGTGTGGTTTCAGCTTGAATAAACCTACTTATAATCATCTTTCTAAAAAGCCCGGAAGACTTTTGCTGGCTGATTTTTATAGCTGTGTATGGCCCAAATTCTTGGTCTGCAAGTTTTTCATTTGTTGTTTAGTAGAACTTAAAAAATGTCTTAGGAAATTTCCAACCTTAAAGTAAGAAAATTCTCATCTGTTTCAATTCCTGTCTGGTCTTCAATTTACGGTAGACCTTTAAAATAATGTTGTTCTAGCTGCAGCACTAACAAAAAAAGCAATAAAAAATTGCTTTCCTTTTGTAATAGTATGTTTTTTGAATTGTGCTCCATTATGGTATGTTTCTCATTGCTATGGTAATCAACACTGTATAAATCAATAAAAATAAATAGCATATGATATCTATTTCATAGCACAATCTAATTTAATTTGGAAACAGTTATGGAAGTCTCTACTTAATAGCAGAAATCTGGTTTATCTTAATTCATTGTTAATAGAAAGGGAAAGTGTAATCTACTCTATATAAATAATTTTTTCTAATTGTATTAAATCAACTTTCCCCCTTGGATACAACCACATAATTTTTCTTCAGTCTGTGTGGACTATTTTTGTTGGAGAGCAGAATTTATCCCAAGTACTTGTACTGAGGATATGATACCTTTTGCAGAACAATTAGCCCCTGGAACACAAAGCCACAAAATATTATGGAGGCAAATGGAAACATTCATAGAAGATTTGGAAAGTTTGATGAATTAAATGAAATTAATTTAGTGAGTGCTTCAGGGCATAGACTAATTACTGTCTACCTTTTGATAGATGCTTAGGGGAAAAATTTCTTGCTGTTGCAGAGTTTCTCACAGCTTTTCTTGCAGCATATAAAATCTTGCGTAGTGTGCAGTAAATAGCAATTTTTCACTGTTACTTACAACACGAGTAATGACATAAGTAATAGGTAATAACATTATACTGGTAATAACACAAGTGATAGGTGCAGCCATAAAGTTACTGAGCATCAAGTGCAAAAAAAACCCAAAGTGTTTTCACATTGCACATGAGTGAGCTGTGGAACTTGTGGGTACAGAATAAACATGTTTAAAAAGGAGGAAAGAGAAATTCACTGTAGAAATTCACTGTCAAAAGGTGTTTCAACTCAAAGGCTAAGATGTAATTTGAATTATTGAAGTCCATTGATGGGTGTAAACTTGAACCGACATGTCACTGTTACTGCTTTTACTTCTTTTTTTGAACATCCAATACTTGCAGCAGTAGAGACAAAATATTAGGGTTGGTGAACCTTCGTATCACGACAGCTCTTGGTACGTTGGTTGGTTGCTAACTCGAACTAGCAGAAAACAGATCTGAGGAAGATCTGCTCAGCATAAACATTTGGCAGGAATACATTAGGGAAACTGGGGCCTGGAGGGGAAGTGGAGGGAAAATGATTGCTGTGTGTGCCTCCCTCCTGGGAGATCCTTGGTACCTAGGGTTAAATAATACAGCCTGTATCACTTAACAGCACTCTTATTTTATCACTGAGTCGATCCTTTTTACTTTGCCAGAGGTCGTTATCCCAGTGCAGAAGGAGTTTTGCTAACAAGATGTGATGTGTGTTGCAGGACATTTATCTCCATAAGCCAAATGTGAAGTGGGATGATATTATAGGACTGGATGCAGCTAAAAGGCTGGTCAAGGAAGCAGTTGTTTACCCCATAAAGGTGAGGTGCTGAATAGTTTTGAGAAAACCAGTGTTGGGCTCATTAGCTTGTTTCCTTGCAATTGCAGTGCTGTTTCCAAGTTCTCACTATTTCTGTGCTTTTGTAGGCCATTCATTTTAGAACTGTTGGTGTTCCTGTTTCATGTCAGAGCTATTCCTGTTCCAAATGAAATGGCACATGCATTCTCTTATAGGAAAATTGCCTTTCAGTATTAAAATTGTAAGAGTTAGGTACAATTCTTTGGCACCTTTGGCATTGTAAGAAATGCTGGATTTGGCCTATATTAATTCCATGAAAAATGACTTACAGAAGGGAATATCACATCAATTGCATTTGGAAAAAAAAGAAAAACCATTGAAAACAGATTTCAGATTATAAATACAGTGTTTTATCTCAGTACTCAGATCATACATGTCACATTGTTTTGGTGTGGTTTATGCCTCTCTTCAAATTTTTTACATTTCTTGAATGTGCTAGGAGCAGTGAAGGTGCAGTCCTTGCAGTTGGATTTAGATGATACATTTTTAATCCCTGAATTGCTTACTCTGTTTCTACAGTATCCAGAGCTGTTTACTGGCATTCTGTCCCCTTGGAAAGGTTTATTACTGTATGGACCACCAGGTATGGAGAGCTTTTTACCACATCTTTGTGCTTGTCACTGCTTCTTGTTTTGTCCCATGGATAAATCATCGATATTAATTAGATTGGATTGTTAAAAAAGAACATGTTCTGTACATAAATTAAAAGGAGAGAATGTTGGATGGTTATGTACATCTCTGACACTCAAACCTGCCCTTTCTCATGAGCCGTGGCTATTTTTGTACCTGAATCTTCCAGACAGCATACTGACACTAACAGTTTCAGGGAGTGGAAATTCAGATCTCTGTTTTTACTCAGCTTGGACCATTTTAATCAAGTTTGGCATGAACCTAATCCTATGATATGTCAATAAATCTGCCATGGACTTACCGCCTTAGTGAAAAATGTCCTTCCTTTCTTCTGCTTTTAGGGGTTGTTTTGGGAATGCGGTGGAAGCTTTGCCTTCTGCCAGCTGGGTGTTTTCCCTATCAGTGCAGCTTCCCTGCTCCTTCTACCCCACTTTGACACAGAGGTGTGGCTGGGAGGGGACAGAGGGCACAAGAGCCACTTGGGTCAGGTTGCAAAGCCTGTCTCTGCAATGAACTCCATTTGTTCCTTTGAATGTTTAGATGTTCCTGCCACAGAAGGCATCTGACAAATTCAGCATGCACTACTTCAGGGTTTGGAGAATGCATCTGTGGTTCTGTATTACCTGAGTTTCTCCAGACAATCTTGAAAGGGCCACAAAATATTCTGAGGGCTGGAGCCCCTCTGCTCTGCAGGCAGCCTGAGATAGCTGGGGGTGTTCACCTGCACAAGAGAAGGCTCCAGGGAGACCTCAGAGCCCCTGGCAGGGCCTAAAGGGGCTCCAGGAGAGCTGCAGAGGGACTTGGGACAAGGCATGGAGGGACAGGACCCAGGGAGTGGCTTCCCAGTGCCAGAGGGCAGGGCTGGATGGGATCTTGGGAAGGAATTGCTGTGTGTGAGGGTGGGGAGGCCCTGGCCCAGGGTGCCCAGAGCAGCTGTGGCTGTCCCTGGATCCCTGGCAGTGTCCAAGGCCAAGTTGGATGGGGCTTGGAGCAGCCTGGGATAGTGGAAGGTGTCCTTGGTCATTGCAGGGTGTTGGGCTCAATGTCATTTAAAGGTCCCTTTCAACCTAAACCATTCTTAAAGATTTTTACTGTTTTTATCTAACTGGTAGTAGATGAGGGGAATTTATTCAAACATTTGCGTTGTATTCCTTTGTAGAGTGAATTTCTCGAACACTGTTGTTTGTAGGTACTGGAAAAACCTTGCTTGCTAAGGCTGTTGCCACAGAATGCAGTACAACGTTTTTCAACATATCAGCATCCACCATTGTCAGCAAATGGAGGGGTGATTCAGAAAAGCTTGTCCGGGTAAGAATTATTCTCTCGTTCATTATATTCTAACATCATGTTCTCACCTAAAGAGCTGGGGATCAGCACAGAACTGGAAACCAGTGTTCCTCTGATACTCATGATCTTTCCTGATTTAGACCGAACATGGCTTTGTTGATACCTAGTTCTGAAAGCAGGTGTAACATCACTTCTGCAGAAGTCTCATAATGGAATCTCGCTGTGGGATTTCAGTTCTGTAATGTAAGATGGAGCAGATGTTCTCAAGGCAGCAGAGATCTTTGACTGCCTGTTTAGGAGTCAGACAATCAGAGTTCCAAATTAGTGTGTGCTTAGTGGCCCCTTCAGGGCACTTCGCATCCATTTTGCAGGGCTTGGCTCCTAGGCTCCCTACAAAGTGTTATTTAGATTCCCAAATTCTCTATTGTTCTTCATGGCACAAAATGAGCAAAGAACTGCCAGTCACAAAGATCTTCCAGTCGAATGCAGATGTAATGTTGTTTCAAGGAAGGTAGTTTGATGGCAAATGGGTAAACCCATTTTTGTATATGCACTAGTGAGAAGTGTGCATGGCTCTGCTGTGGTACAAAAAAATCTGGATCTCTCCATAACATCCACCAGCTCAGTGGAAATCCACAAGCCCTTAGCCTGGCTCACCCTCATCTCTTGGGCTGCACTTCAGGTGAATGCAGAGATCTTGGAAACGAATAACCACAGCAAACTGTTCTCTGCAAATGGCATTCCAGGCATTGTTACTCTCTTGAAATATAGGCAATGGCTGCAGCACACTCACTAGTCCTGCCTCCTTTGTCCTTTAAAATGGCGTATTTTTCTTCTAACATTCCCTTCCTCTTTTACTGGTCCTCTTGACATCTGTCTCACTAGCTTCCTGGAATTTTCTTTTCTGGCGGGAGTATGTGGGGACGGTCTGGTTTCTGCTGCTGTCATCCAAAAGGTTTTGTGAACATGCTGCAGCATTTGCATTGATACTGAATTTATGGCATTTTACCCTTAATTAAACTAAGCAGAATCAAAAATGAAGTAAGATTGTGGATCGGGAGAGCTCTGAGAACAGTATTGTGTGAATTTATATCCTAGAATCACATGAGGCTGGCAAAGGAGTTTTCTGAAGTTGGGGGAAGGATATGTGGGGTTTGTTGTCATTTGGGGGCATATCCACTCATCCTGTTTTCCTCAGTTCTACGTTGTATTTCTGTGATTTTATATATTTTTTATATTATATATTATATTTCTAGTAAAATTGTATGCTGGTCATGGTCTACTTGTTGCTCTGGGCACGTAATTTAAACCCTGTGTTTCATGCTCACAGTGATGAAAATAATATGTATCTTTTAAAATTTGATTTTTTTAAGTGTTCAGATTTAAAAGTGCTAGACTAATACATATTGTTAGTGTTACTTACCTAAAAACTCAAAAAACATTTTACTCAAGAAGAACTGAGTGTGTTCTTACTCCTAACACAGGCCTCTCCATGTTTATGGAAAATTAGATGGAACTTTGTTCTCCAAAGAGCAGATCCACATTTTTTGTTTCAGCTTAATAGCTCATTTTTTAAAAATCTTGATTGTTCAAGCAATTTATGTTTGTTTTGATCAGGGAAAAAAAAAATCAGTGTTTGATTTTTATCAAAAGACTCAGTGCATTTTCTTTCATTATGCTTCAGCTGACCTGCAATTTTTTTTCCTCAAATCCTTATTTTAAAAAAAGTAGTACAAATGGAGCAACAACAAAAGGCACATGTTTAATCTCAGTAACAATTTAGGAGTTCCCAGAATCCTCTGTTGGATCATTTTCTTCTATCCCATTATTCTCACGGTACTCTGATAGGATTTAGACAGAAAGATTTACACATAAAGACAGGATTACAAGGCTGTGTTCTTTGTATCTCCTTTACAAACCCCTCAGAATTTGAGAGGATTCAGGGACCCTCAGCCTACCCAGAGCCTTTTGCCAGGAGATATCCCTTGGGATGTGGGTGCTGTTAATTTATCTTCCATGGCAGTTCCCTTTGGTGCCTTCTTGTGTTAGTTTCTCTTTCACATTTACTCTTCTCTCCCAACAGGTGTTGTTTGAGCTCGCCCGGTACCATGCTCCTTCCACAATTTTCTTGGATGAGCTGGACTCAGTTATGAGTCAAAGAGGCACTGCTCCTGGGTAACTGGTGGGACCACTTTGGGGATTAAAAGAAAGAGGTGTAGTGGTTGTGTCAGTCACAGCAGAGCAGCAAGACAGGTTGTGTGAAGATTAGTAAGCAGCTGCGGGGGCAACGAGAAGGAGGGAGGTGCAGGAGTTTACAACCAGTTGTGCTGTACTTTAAAGAGATTTGAAATGGAAATAAAGGCAGTGGTAGGAGGAAACAACAGGTGAATTGTTAGAGGTAAGTTAGAAGCAGCTTATTTTGTGACACTTTGAACACAGGCATAGCAGAGTAGTAGGGAGTGTACACAGTGGAATGGGATTTTCATTAGTGACAGATTTTGGTGGCATTGTCAGGACTTCCCACTGCAGGAGTGGGAGGATGTTGTTGCTTTCATCCAAGATGTAGACAGTGTATAGTTAAAAACACATTGAGAAGGTTTGGGATGGGAAAGAAACAGGAGAAATATAAAAATACTGTTATAACCGTTAGGAACCCATTACAGTGGGTTTTACGTACAGTGAATTACATGATCACTTTATTTATATTTTATGTTTACATTGTATTCTTACTACTTATAAATAGAATATTCCCTATTGTAAAGATACTTGTTGTCATTCTCACTTAATAGATGCAAATAATGAGCCAGATTTTTCCTTCATGAGTACATTTAAAAGCTCTCATTAACATCACTGGGTTATATATTCTAATAAGGATTTTTATCCTGGATGTTGTACTTATTTTTACATGTACTTATTAAATACTGACTTGGCATTGATGTTTGAATGCCTTTACAGAAATAAGTCATTAAGCCTGAACTGCAGCCCTTACCATCTAAGGTCCTGATGTTTTGCCTGGGTTTGATCCAGGAGCTTCCAAGAGCTTCACATCTGGAACCAAGAGTTCCAGCTGGTTTTCTGCAAAACAGATTACCTGTATCACGGCCAGAATTCTTACACTTTGCTTAAGTTCTCCTTTCTTGAAGAAGGATCCTTTCTGTGTGGTCTCTGCCCCGTTTCTAAATTCATATCAGTATGGCATATTTTTCTGTTTTCTTTTGATAGAACATTTTGCAAAATGTTGAATTCAGTAGTAGGTTTATCTTCTTGTGGCCACTTCACATTCACTCACAGAAAAATGCTACCCTGAAGAGGTAGGTGTACAAGTTATTTAATGGCAGCTATCACATTTTAAGAATTCCTTGCTATAGATCAATCAATCAATCAATCAATCAATCAATCATTTGGAGCCTTAGATCTTTTCCAGTAAATGTTGGTCTTGCATGGAGATTACCATGCAGAAAAAAATAAAAATAAATATTTTCTTTGGATCCAGTGGTAGTGAATTCTCCTCACTTTTAATGCACTGAAAAGAGTCCATTTAAGTAATCATTAGAAAGCTTGATTTTAATGCTTAGATGTTAGCTAATGGAGCTTAATCATGCTTTGAACTGGGGCAAAACTGTGACAAGGGCTCAGTTGCTGTGAATGACACTGTATAAATAAAGATGATTACTTTAATGCACTGAGCAAATAATATTTCTCTGAATCTTGGTAGTGGTGAACATGAAGGAAGTCGGCGGATGAAAACAGAATTACTGGTGCAGATGGATGGCTTGGCCCGATCTGATGATCTTGTATTTGTTTTAGCAGCTTCCAATCTGCCATGGTAAGAGATCCAGAGAGTACATTTTGAATACATTTTCATGAGCTTCTAAGCACAGATAAAGATTTTATTTAGACTTCTGCAGAAAAAGCCTTGATATTTGGTTAAAGCATTTAAAGATTAATTTGGAGCTTTTACTTTTAAACTCTTCAATTCTTGCTATTTGTGTCACATGAGAATAATCCATAATAAAGTCAACATATGCTGGTTGTACCAGCTGCTAATATTTAAAATGGAGTATTTGACTTTATAGGCAAGTTATTTACTATGTTTAAGCTAAGAAGGGTTTTTAGCCTGGAGCTGTAAGGTGCTTAAAACATCTGGTGCTTAGAAGGATACTCCATAAATAGGAGTGTTGGATTTTACTGGTATCAAATGTGACTTTGAAAAGTTGAGGGACAAAATTCTTCAGTTTCTTTAACACAATTTTGTATAGAAGAGAAAACAATTTAAGATTGGAACGGGAATTTCATCGTGTTGGTTCTCAAACTGGGCAGGACGTGTATTGGGAACAAGGCAGGCTGGAGAGGATGGGGAAGGGAGGTAACATTTGTAGTGTAACAGCTGTGGATGCTCAGGAGAGGAGTTGCTGATGCTCATAGCACTGAGATCTTTCTGGATACCCTTGTCCCTAAAGGCACGTGGACCTAAGTGTGTCTATTCATCTCTCACATGTAGAGGAACACAAGCTTGGAGTCAGAAAAGGAGAAGACAGCAGTCCTGTTTCCAGGGAACTTCAGGCCATGGTCTGGGAGTTGTTTGTTGGAGCCCAGTGGGAGGTGTTCCCAGGAATGACCTTGTGTGAGCAGGAGTTCCACAGCATTTCAAGTGACAAAACTTGAAATTTGACTTAAATGTGTTTTGTTTAGTGAGGTGACACCTGCCCAGCTCTGCAGTGCGACAGCCACAGAGCAGGGTGCCAAAAACTAGCTGGGAGCCAGAGAGGGCTCTGCACCCACAAAAACACAGGCTTCGTTCATGGATTGTTTTTCAAGATCAGTGATTTTTGGCTGAATCTTACACAGTTGCCATGGGGACAAACATTGGAAAAGCCTCTCTGTGTGACTGGAGGGGGCTCTGGGTTGTGATCAGCAGGCTGTTGGGAGTGTCTGAGTCTGAATGCCACTGGGTGTTTAACCACAGCTTCTTCCTTTTAAGTACTTATAAAAAAGTCTTAAGTCCTAGAGCATATATCATTTTGAACATACACATGCACATTTGTGCATAACACCAAACCTTCTCTGCCAAAGTCTGTGGCAATGTTGTATTCCTCTTGTCAGCTGATCCCCTCTTTGGCAGGCCTGGCTACAAAGGTCCAGGGAACAGGCAGATAGAATTAAACAACAGAAGTGGAGTTTTTGCCTGAGAATTGAGGATCAAAGGTAGTATTTTCAATCAGTCCCATGTGGCAGGTAAGCCTAGCTTGTCTTGTCCAGGGCTTCCAGGCTTTTTAACTGAGACAATGGCTGTGTGAACACCTGAAATTTGTGTAGAGGTTAGCTGTACAAGTTAGGATGGTCTCTACCCTGGGCCAGAAGTGTGAGTACAGAGCCACCATGGGCTTTTTTTTATAGCCAAAATAGCAAAGTCTGTGTGTTGGTTTGGGGGATTTATTTCTTGGACAAACTCATGAATTTAAATCAGTGCAAAGTCTACCCCATTTTGTTATAGTGTCTATATGAAAGGAAGTGCACTGAATTTGATTTAATTAATATTCCAGGTGTGTAAGAAAATGCTGAAAAAATAACTGCTGTCTATGTGGACAGTTAAGTTTGAAAGAGAATTAATACAGTATTAATACATTTGTCTCTTTGTTGGTAATACACTATCAATGTTTATGTTACTGCAGCATCATTGCTCTTTTAGAAGAAGAAGCTCTGAGCAGTGCATTGCACCATTCTGTGGTCTCTTAAATTATTCTGAGAGATAATTATCCATGCAGAGAGATTTCTGCATGTGTTTTGTTACCCTGTGTCTGCCTCACAGAATCAGTAAGCTTTCTGGGTTGTTGTATAAGATATACAGAATTCAGTTTAAAGTATTTTATATATTTGATTTTTGATCATTTTGTAATACCGAAGTTATAATTTCTGCAAAATTGCTTCTTTGAAACATCCAAAATGACAGCCTTTTTTTAAGGTTGATACACAATGACAGGGTTTCTGTTTTGAGGGATCTGCCCTGAAACAAAGCTGTCAGTCTGTGTTGAGACCCAGGTGGCAGCTGAGGTGTTCATTTCTGAAAGTTTTATATCTGAGAACCTCCTTTTGGACTTTCTCTCTTGTGGACAGGTTGGATTTTGCTCTTTCTTTAGCAAACCTAACCCATGAGTGTACTGACTAGAGTGTCTGGCAGAAATGTGCCTACCACAGAGCAAATGCTTTTAAGAAGTGCTTGAGCAAATGCTTAGAAAGATGTTCGAGGGGGATGGAAAGCCTGGTGGAAGCCTGAGCTTTCACGTCATTGTGGTTCTTCAGCCTTGAGCAGTTTGGGATTATCTGCCTCCAGAGAGGTCAGCAGGTTTTGAACCTCTTTTAGGATCCCAACTACATATTTACAGTTTATTTTTATGAGTATTAGGTGACATTTAGCCCCGCTGTCAGACACAGACTTCATCTGCACAGGAATATTTCATAACAAAATTTCGAAATACCTGCTGCTACCTAAGTTGTGGCTTCACAGCACAGCCCTGCGCTCTTGCAAACATTTGTTGTTAAGCTGGATTTCAAGAGATTTGTTTAACATGGATATTTATTGATCAGGGGAAAAAAATTAGTACCAAGCTGCTTTTAGAAGAATGAAAAGAAGCCTAAACAAAGCTCTTTAGACTGTCCTAAGCTCCACTGCAGCTATTGATCTTCCTCTTGAGCCTGTTCGTGCTGCCCAGCCCTGCTTTCTGCTGCTCATCTGCAAGGTGCTTCTGTTGACAAATTACTTGTTGAAATGATCGAATGTAATTAAATAAAATAAAGGCCTAGTTAGTGAAGGAATAAAGAGATCTTTAATCACGTTGTGAATGTTTCCTAATGTATCAGCACATTTAATTCAGTTTTCATTGCAGTGCTGTTTTCTTCTCATCCTTACCCTCAGGCTGAGTGAAGTTTCAGTGCAGGCCGATAGATTCTTACCTCCCAACCCAAACCATTCTGTGATTCTGTGATGCCTCCTAATGTTAATTGCAATAAGTCATCCATCTTATGGATCTGTAGAGCTTTGTTTATCTTTTCATGAGCATCTCTTCAGCACTTCCATTGGCTGTTGTTTCAGAGAATATTTAGGTTGGCTCAGTGCTTTGTATTCTGCTCTGGTTAATGTCACTTAACCTTGCATTTGATCACTGACAAAACAATTCAGCAAACAACCTAAACACTTGAGATAACAAAAACATTGTTTCTTTATTTCCCTCTTCAGCCAACAGGTCACTGTAACCTTCTGGATAAACAGAATCACAGAATGGTTTAGGTTGGCAAGGACTTTGGAGCACGTCTAGTTCTCGTCTCCTGCCACGGGCAGGGATATCTTTCACTAGACCAGGTTGTTCAAGCAACCTCTTCTTGAACACTTCAGGTATGGGGCAGCCACAGAAAAACTGTGGCAGAGCTTCTCTGGGCAGAGCAGAGAGACTTCTGTTGGAGACTTACTTACAGAACATGGCTAAGGGAGCTCGTGAAACTGTGACCTTGGGGGGACCTGAAGCAGAAGGAGTGATGGAAAATGTCATCATTTGGAGGATTTTCAGGCTATTTTGCCGAGGCCGGCTATGGTTGTCCTTCTTCTGCAAAGGCTTTTTAGACTACCTGTGTGGGCACCTCTAAAACCCTGAGAACTTTTGCCTTCTTTACACAGCTGATGTTAATATGGTTGTTAATATGGTTGAGGCGTTGCGTAAATAACAGTAAAGTGTTGTCAGAGTAATCATTTCCAGCCAAGCAAGGCAATTTTAAGAAGTTGAGCTGCAAAATACATTTGGAAGGTGAAAGGAAACTGATGTGGTTCTTTGTTCTGGGTGGGACCCTGTGCAAGAGGCGTTGCACTGAACATTGGGCAGCACCTGAAACGGCCTAAAAATATCAATAATAATATCAATATAGCGACAGCTGTTGATTAACAAATTCTAGTATTTACTTCTGAGGCCTTGCTAAGAAGCACAGGGGTTAATCTGAGTGAATTCCTGTGTCTTCTGGGTTCCTGATTTTCGTGTT
The DNA here is from genome assembly GCA_013398015.1 of Oreocharis arfaki. Classification (NCBI taxonomy): domain Eukaryota; kingdom Metazoa; phylum Chordata; class Aves; order Passeriformes; family Paramythiidae; genus Oreocharis; species Oreocharis arfaki. The sequence continues at coordinate 60,549 of VZRR01006119.1, forward strand.
CATTGCTTGGATCAGCGCATGTGGAACAAGGTCTCCCAAGCCAAGACGTTGTTTCTGGGGAGAGGGACGCTTCTGTTGCTGCTGAGCTGACATCCAGGCATGCTGAGGTCTGGCAGGCACCTGTATGGGGGTTTGGGAGTCCATCTTCAGGTTTTCTTTTGCATGTTCTTTGCCACAGAAAGCATTTGGTATTGAAAAAAATAAGGACAAGTCACCAAAGGTCAACTCTGGTGGTGTGCTACAAATCCGTCTTGAGCTGGCTTTGAACTCCCTGTAAACTAAAGGGAATTTCATATAAGAAACTCCATTCGTTGCTTAAATGTTGACTTCACTGGAAAAATGTTTCACCCAGGGAATTGGGAAAGATAGGGGCAGGTTTATTTAAGTGTGTCTGCAGTCCCAGGTTGCAGGTGCTCCAGCAGCTGGTTCCTCGTGCTCAGCCAGCACAGGTGGCAGTGGGGCTTAGGGTTTCTCTGCTTCTGCCTGCACAAGAAACTTTGAAGTGGGTTTCCTCTAGATGAGAGTTTCTTGGCAGGTATGAGGACTAAATAATATTTTAAACTGGAATAAGAAGTCTGTGACTCAGTGGGGCCAGTAGAGAAAGATTGGAGCAGGACGTTTTCCTTATCTTTTTTTTAGACAAACATCATAACCAGTGATGACATTGACAGAACCCGGGTTTTTTGCTCACTGACACATTTACCAAGCCTGTTCACCCTTCACATGATCCTTTTTATAAGGATAATGTCCTTTCTGGCTGTATCATTTATAATTTGTATTGCAGGAGCAGTCTCAGTTCGGTGTCCTGTTCTGCCATAGTACATGGCCTCACATCCAAGACCTTCAGTCTGGAATTTTACACCTACTGAGCATCCTTTACTTAGTAGCAATTAATTAGTCCTCAGAGTGCCCCCGACAGGCAATTTGTAGTGACTCCTTAATAACAGAGGGGAAAGGGAGAGGTTGTTGCTGCTGAGACATGCTCCAGATGAGTACCAGGGTGAGGGATGGAAACTGCAACTTCTGATTGTTATTGTTAGCCTCAGTGTCACAAGCAGATCACTGAACAGGAATACACTGGATAATTAACCCCCTTTTTTTTTTGTTTGGCACAGCTACAGGCGAGGATCTTGCTGTCAAAGCCACATCTCCACTCCGAGACGCGCTGAGACGCTCTCTTCCTGTGCTTGCAGGGAGCTGGACTCTGCCATGCTGCGGCGGCTGGAGAAGAGGATTCTGGTTGACCTGCCCAGTGAAGAGGCCCGGCGGGTGATGATCCAACACTGGCTGCCCCCTGTGAGCAACAGCGGCGGGGTGAAGCTGAGGACGGACCTGGACTACAGCCTGCTGAGCCAGGTGGGCGGCACTGCTGCAGGGACGGCGGGGCTGCAGCTGTTCCTGGGCCCCAGCGCTGACCGAGGGCTGGGACAGCACCTCGGGGTGCAGCCACTGCCACACACGCACAGCTGGGCAAGCACCTCAGCTCGCCTGAGGCTCCAGCCAGAGGGACACTGGTGGGGCACGTGGAAATCGCGGGCTTCACGCAGCTCTGCCTGCAAAAAGGTGTGTCCCGGTCCTCTCTGCTGGGCCAGCTTTTCAGCCTTAAGTACAGGGAGTCTCCCAGCAACAGCAGATTTTATCACTGTTCTCACCAAGCTGGGAGCACTTCCAATTCATCAGGGTAATGAACAGTTAATTGTGTAGGGAAGGTTTGTCGCAGCTCCACTGCTGCAGCAGAAAACAGCATTTGACAGAGGAGAAATTTACTTGATACCCAGGCTTCCTTCATTTAGCCCTTGGTCATATCCTGAATTCTTTGGAAACGGAATCCTAGAATGGTTTGGGTTGCAAGGGACTTAAAGGATCGTCTTGTTCCAACCTCCAGCCATAGGCAGGGACACCTTCAATTACTCCAGGTTGCCCAAGGCCCCAGCCCCTAAATATTTTAGTTTACCTAGTTGAGATTTTTTACATCTGTTTACAGAGACAATATTGTTCATTTCTGGGTTCATAAGTATTAGTAAGGAAATACAGTTATTTTATTAGCTGAGGATGGACTCAGACAGGTGGGTTTTATTTGACCTACAGAAAACTGACATTTATAAATAAAATGCCCAGTATTTTCCTTGCTATGCAGTGTTGTAGGCATTCAAAAGAATAATGAGCTACATAATTTTGAGGGGATGGTACACAAAAAAATATATTTACGTGTGTGTGTCTGTGTGTATATAAACATGTATTTCAAACAGCAATAGACCTCACAAATATATATATATATATATAT
>VZRR01006119.1:63313-80571 GCA_013398015.1 Oreocharis arfaki
CTGCTGCAGCAGAAAAGAGCATTTGACAGAGGAGAAATTCACTTGATACCCAGGCTTCCTTCATTTAGCCCTTGGTCATATCCTGAATTCTTTGGAAACGGAATCCTAGAATGGTTTGGGTTGCAAGGGACTTAAAGGATCGTCTTGTTCCAACCTCCAGCCATAGGCAGGGACACCTTCAATTACTCCAGGTTGCCCAAGGCCCCAGCCCCTAAATATTTTAGTTTACCTAGTTGAGATTTTTTACATCTGTTTACAGAGACAATATTGTTCATTTCTGGGTTCATAAGTATTAGTAAGGAAATACAGTTATTTTATTAGCTGAGGATGGACTCAGACAGGTGGGTTTTATTTGACCTACAGAAAACTGACATTTATAAATAAAATGCCCAGTATTTTCCTTGCTATGCAGTGTTGTAGGCATTCAAAAGAATAATGAGCTACATAATTTTGAGGGGATGGTACACAAAAAAATATATTTACGTGTGTGTGTCTGTGTGTATATAAACATGTATTTCAAACAGCAATAGACCTCACAAATATATATATATATATATATATATATACACACATATACAATATACCTGTAAATAGTATTTCTGTCTGATTTGTGAGTTGTAGCGTATCATTCTGATGCCATCACAGGAAACGAATGGATACTCTGGCTCAGACATAAGACTCGTGTGCAAGGAGGCAGCCATGAGACCAGTGAGGAAAATTTTCGATGCTCTTGAAAACCATCAGCCAGGTACCTCAGCTCTGAGCAGAGAATCCGGCCTGGGAAATGCTGATCTCTTGCTGTAATTCTGGGAACGATCATTTTAACTCCAGCAGGTGGAGCTCTGATATCTGCCTGGAAAAGTTTTAAACTACAGTTCCAAATCCTGTTAAATTTCTAAAAATCAAGACTTCTTTTAAAGCTGTCAATATCTGTGCTCTCAGCATAAGTACAATTTTTAATTTATCTCACCACATTTATTCTATTGTTTTCCTATATTAAGCGTTGGATTAGGCAGGGACATAGAAGAGTGTCTTTTGGTAATAGTAACATTATTTTTTCAATTCTCTTCTCTTTAGGTAACAGTAACTTGCCCATGATCCAACTGGATACAATCACAACAGCCGATTTCCTCGATGTGATAGCCCACACCAAGCCATCAGCAAAGAATCTAAGCCGGAAGTACACGGCTTGGCAGAGAGAATTTGAGTCAGTCTGATGGAAAAAACCCAAACCAACCCCAAAATCGAAAACCTCCAAGCCTTTTCCTGTTCAAAGTGGCCTCCAAAGGATCAAATGGTGATGGGGAAGGAAGTGCTGTTGTTTCAAAGAACAAAATGCAGTGACAAGTGTCAGAGGGAAATACGTACTTTGAAAATGCAAGAGTGGTTATTCTTTATTAATGACCATTCAAAAAATGTTCTTCCATGGAATTAACATGATGGCAGCTCCTATGCAACAAAGCCTCCAGCCTCAATTTTATGTATAAAGACTTAAAAGATTGATTGCTTCTCAGTCTTTCTTCATGACAGATTTTGGGTAGAGCTGGAGCAAAATTTAAAAGCAGATAGACAATTAGTGTAATTCTTCATTTCTGACACTCACTGGAGCATCACAGTCAGCATAGCTTTAACAGCAGAGACCTGCACCCTTCTTAATGAAACTCAAAACAGGAGTTTTCAGGGAAATTCAGGACCTTAGGAGAGACGTGTAAATTTGGCTGGTTTGTCTCTGTTTTCGGTCGAGTTCAAAGCCTTGAAGTGTGTTATTTTCCTTTTAGTTTGGGGTATTTCCAAGGTGGGGGGAAAAAAAGGAATTGGAGAAAAACTGCAGAAACTCAGCAGATTTAGGGTAATTAACTGGAAAGTATTGTTTTGCAACTAGAAACGCACTGGTTTGCAGCCAGCCATAAAACATAATCACAGAGTGGGTCAGGCTGGAAGGGACCACAGGGCCTCACATCTGGTGCCACCTCCCTGCTCCAGCAGGGCCATCTCAGAGCACAGGGCACAGGAGTGTGTCCCAATGATTCTGGAATATCCCACGGAGGAGACTCCATAGCCTCTCTGGTCTCTGTTCAGGGCTTGGGCACTGCCCAGGGCAGAAGTTCTGCCTCATGTTCTGGTGGAACTTCCTGGGATCAGTCCCTGCCCGTTCCTCTGGTGCCACTGCTGGGCCCCCGGAGCAGAGCCTGGGCACTGACAGTCCCTTTTAGTTCCAGCATCAGTCACACATTCTTGGAAGTCTCCAAGGGAAATATCTTTACAGGGTTTTGCTGATACATCTCCCACCTCCTGTACCTGACTGACCCCAGGCCACTGACCTCCCTTACATCCTTCCAAGCAGAAACCAGCAGGTTCAGAACTGCTGGCACAAAAACCAGGTGTGTGAATTTATGCCAAACTGAAGCTGACCGTGTACAAGGGCCCACAGACACTATCTAAAGATGGCTTCTGCTCCTCAGAGGTCTCTTCTCCTGGGCAGAAAGTGACATAATGAGAGGAAACAACCTCAGGTTGCACCAGGGAAGGTTCAGGTTGGATATTTGGATTTATTTCTTCCTGGAAAAGATTGTCCAGCCCTGGCACAGCTGCCCAGGGCAGTGGTGGAGTCCCCATCCCTGGAGGGGTTTAAAAGCTGTGTGTCCCATGTGGCACCTGGGACATGGGACAGTGGTGGCCATGGCAGTGCTGGGGGAGTGGTTGGACTCCATGGTCTTAGATAACTTTTCCAGCCTAAATGATTGTGTGATTCTGTGATTTATTCTTGTGTTTCTACTGCAAAATCTCCTCCATCCACCCCTTCTGTTCCTGACAGAGACTGAATATGAACGTAGTAACCACCCACCAAGTGAGGCTGCAGAGAGACACTGTCACATGTGGGGAAATTCATTCATCACGATGGTTTTGTTTAACAAGAACGAGCACGGCTCATTAACACAAAACTGTATTTTCAATAAGGTTAATACTCCAGTAATGCAAAATTACAACCTAATAATTTAACACACAGGAGCACTGTAAAACAACTGTAAAGGACTTTGATTATTGCAGTTTGCAAATGGACCAGAAAAGCCATTTACCATCATTACAAAGTTGGTTCATATTGGGGGCTGTAGTGCATAGGAAAAGCATTGCACGCTACAGAATTAAATTTCATTTTACAGCTCTGCTAACCAACTGTAAAAACTGGAATCTGTCCCCATGGCTTGTGAAGGATTTTTTCCATAACATTAAAAAGAAACAAAAAAATCCCCAACAACAGTGAAATTTTGCAACTGTAGCATTAATAGGACCCTGCTGAAGCCTAATTTTAAAAAGTCACAGTCTCTAAGGCATTTAATACCAGAGTTTTGTTTCTGCATCATTCTTTTTAATAACAGCATCTAATTAAAACATCTGTAAAATGCTGACAGTTTTTAATTTTATGTAGAATTCGAGAAGCAAATAACAGGATCTGCTCTAATGAAAGACAGCCACAGTAGTTATTATTAAGCAATGGTGATATTTTCTTTTAAGAGTCACTTCTAAGCATGTGTAATCTCTACCTTTAAGTCAGAGCAGAACAGAGACAGTGAAATCACTCAGTGAAATCACTACGGGCCCACTGAGGCTCTCTTGGTGTTTGAGCTTTATTTACTTGAGTCCAGTTTAACTGATTCTGCAGAAGGTGACACTTTCCAGATGGGGCTTTTCATCAGGTATTCTTTGAAAAGTGAAGGTAAGAAAAACACTGCCACACTCCTTGTGTGACTGTGCCAGGCCCACAGGGATCCCCTGCCCCTCACAGCCCAGGCTGGTTTCTCATGGATGCCACGCACGCATTGATCTTGGGACCTTAACTTTTGAAGCAAGAACGGAGGAAATGGTGTGAAACATGTCTCTTCAAGATAGCTGTTCCCTTTCTCAGAGCATCTGCTTCAGGATATGTTCCACTGCCTCTGGGAAACTCTCACAGGTTAAGTAGGGAGCCGGGCTGATTTTGTCTTCGTCTGCCGGACGATATTTACCTGTAACAGATTAACGCAAAGATCCCTTTACCAAACTCCTCTGAGTACCCTTTTTTTTCCCTCCATGAAAATTACAGCCATGTCACAGCAGTACCAACCAGGAAAATGCCCATCTGGGGTTCTCCTGCAACAAACATCCCAGAAGGCTTCCCTAAACAAACCCTGAGCCCTGCTGGAGATTCCTCCAGGGGCAGCCCTGGATCAAAACTAGTGTTACTTGCTCTGGTTCACTCTGTTGTACTGGCAAATGTCCACATTGTAGGTTCTTAAAATAATAATGTTATTTTCACCTTTATAGAATCACAGAGTCTCAGAATGGTTTGGGTTGGAAGGGACCCTAAAGCTCATCCTGTTCCACCCCCTGCCATGGGCAGGGACACCTTCCACTATCCCACGTTGCTCCAAGCCCCGTCCAACCCAGCCTTGGATGCTGCCAGGGATCCAGGGGCAGCCACAGCTGCTCTGGGCAACTTGTGCCAGGGCCTTGCTACCCTCACAGAAAGAATTTCTTCCTAAAATCTCTAACCTGAATTTCCCATCTTTGATTTTGAACCAAATACTCCCTGTTCTATTACTACAGTTCCTGATGAAGAGTGCCTCTCCAAAGACTATTCTGAGGAAGAGCAGGATTACTTCCCTTCATTTTCAACAAATCACACTGTGTGGCATGAGCAGCTGCCACCTCAGAGAGACCTCATCCAGCCCACGGGGCCATCAGCAACACTGATAATACCTGCCAATCCATCCAGGTTCCACTTATGCAAAGCAAAATCACATTTACATGACCAGTGTAATCACTGAGGAACGTCACCAGAGCTCCTGCACGATCAGAGGTTACATTGCTGTGACTGATTCTGGCTATCTGAAGTATGACAGTAACAGTTCCCTCTGTTCTGTGATTACTGCTCAGGCTTTTTGAGTCGGAGCAGAAATCCACACCTACAAGAGCAGCTGTCCCCAGCTATGACTTTGGTCACCCTGCCATCAGCTGGGGGTCTGTGCTGTGCTCTAGCCTTGTTGTCACAATGTCCTGCTTGACAGGCTGCGCCTGCATCAGCCCAACAAGGATGTGGAAGGAGGGCTGTCACACAGCACCAGGGCTGGCCCTAGGGCTCAGAGGGTACCTTCACTTTTGGGCACAGGGTGAGATCACTGAAGGCACCACTGTCTCCTGAAAGGACTGATCCATCGAGTACTTACCTGTTCTTACCAAAATGCCACGCATGCCTGCCTGCTGGGCACCACCAACATCATCCCTGCAGTCCTGGGACACAGCGGGAGAGCAGTGGGTTAGTGGGCACAGACACTTCCATAACCATTTCTGCTTTGCACATCACTTAAAAGCAGCGACACAGAGTCAGATCTTTCAGCTACCCGTCAGTCACACTGCCACAGGATTTCTATGTGCTCTCTGCCTGATCAAATAGCGACTAAAGCAAGAGAGAAAACCCCATGGATTACACACTAAATCATGTGAACTTTCACGGAATAATTTAGGTTGGAATGCCCCTCTAAGATCACGCAGTCCAACCATTCCCCCAGCCCTGCCAAGGCCACCACGAACCCATGTCCCCACATACCACATCCACATGGCTTTTAAATACCTTCAGGGATGGGGAGTCCAACACTGCCCTGGGCAGCTGTGCCAGTGCTCAAAATCCTACTTCATGAAGAATTTTTCTCTAATATCCCATCTAAACCTCCCCTGGCCCAGTCTGAGGCCGTTTCCTCTCCTCCTGTCACTGTTCCTTGGGAGCAGACCCCGACTTCCCCCGGCTGCCCCCTCCTGTCAAGGAGTTGTGCAGAGCCACAAGGTCCCCCCTGAGCCTCCTTTTCTCCAGCCTGAGCCCCTTTCCCAGCTCCCTCAGCCGCTCCTGGGGCTCCAGCCCCTTCCCCAACTCTGTTTTCCCTCTAGAAACGACAGTTTCATCCTTTGGAACCCCCCTTTGCAGGCCCTGCACCCCATGCAGGGCAGCACCGCACCGCCGGGCACGCGAGGAGGGTTTTGTGCCCACGTACATCTCCGATCATGACGGCCTCCTCGGGGGCACAGTCAGTGCCCCGCAGAGCCTCCAGGAAGAAGGTCTTCTCTGGCTTCCCCACCACGGTGGCTTTGGTGTCCGTCGCGTACTCCAGCGCTGTCACGAAAGGTCCGGGTCCCAGATACAGGCCGTCCTTCTTCTTGAAATACCTGGCTTTATGGATCGCTATGAGAGGCGCCCCGTCCAAAATCAACCTAAAGAATGAATGAAGAAGAGAGTACAAAAATTATGTTAAAGAAATTATATTTACAGCTGAAGGCCTCACAGAGTCCCAGAATGGTTTGGGTTAGAAGAGACCTTAAAGCTCATCCAGTCCCACCCCCCTGCCTTGGGCTGGGACATCTTCCACTATCCCAGGTTGCTCCAAGCCACATCCAGCCTGGCCTTGGACACTTCCAGGGATGGGGCAGACACAGCTGCTCTGGGCACCCTGTGCAAGAGCCTCCCCACCCTCACAGGGAACAATTTCTTACAGGTACAGGATGAATCATTTGACCTTAACTTTGTATTTTAGCATTGAAGGAATTACAGGAACAAGTTACATAAAAAACCCCACAAAGCCATTTGATGCACTCAGGTCTCTCTGAATCCCCCAGCTGACCGTGGGAGTTCGAGCTGGCTCGCTTCCACAGAACCTGCACCTCATCTCTGACCCTCACGCTTCTGTTTCGTGCCCTGCAGATTCTCCTCACGGCGGACACAGCCCAGGGAAGCTGTGTAGGTGCTGCACTAGAGGAATGCTCCTGGTCCACCAAGCACAGCAATATTATTGCAGTCCTCCCCTCCCAACTAGAGCCCTCCAGACAGCATTTGGACTGCCAAAGCTTCTCCCTTTGATTTTACACTTTCTCCAGTTAATGCAGGTCATTCCAGTCTTTATCACAACAGTGTAAAACACTGGCTGTTATTCTCAGGGCAGAAAGGAGGATTCATTTCCCCCTTAATCCCTGGTTAACAAAACAAAACAAAAACAAAAAACCGAAACAAAACAAAAAACAAAAGCCTTTAAGAAAACAATAAAGTCTTGCTTTGCCCCTGCTGTAAGAGGCTGGCTGAGGTGAGCTGGATTCTCCCTAGAGGATGTCTGCAGAGCAGCCTGGAAGGTCTGAGCAGGACATAAATGATACTTCATTTCACCTAATTATCACAAAACACTCCTACTGAATCTATGCATTCCAAAGCAAGCTGAACAAGAAGAGAGCCGGGTTGTGCTTCTGTGAGCAGCCAGACACGTTCACGATGGGAGGATGCCCCTAGGACACAGAAAAATTTAATCTGACAGCATCACCACAACCACTACGTTCAGCAGTTTGCAGGAGAGATCTCACCTGAGAGAATTCCTATAAACGTGGCATCAAAATACCACATACACAGAAAGAGAAATTTAGTCTCAGTCGCTTCAAGTGGTGCCTGGAGAACGGCCAGACTCTCTGTATCTCGTTTTGGGACTCATGTTGGGTTAGATTTACCCAAGTTAATGTTGGGTGTCAATGGAATAGTTGCCTACCAGGTAATTAGTCATCCTGGGCTCCTCACAGTCAGTGCAGAGGAAGAGGCACTCCTAGGGCACAGTTCAACCGTCCTATTTTAAGCACTATTGGGTAAAAAATGCCATAAAGTGCCTCCCTTATCCCTCCAGAGCCCAGGTCACCAGCACAGACACAGGAACCTGCACTGCAGATACCTGCAATTAATCAGATTCACCTCGAAGTTCTGCAATCCCGATGCAATTCCATTCTCAAGGCAAATCTCAGGTGACTTAATCATCTGAGCAGTAAAGGAGAAGGAATAGGCTCAACAAGAAGAGAATGTGCCAGTGGTCAGTATTTCCATCAGGCCTAAGAGAACTGACACCAGCAAAAGTTTTCCCTAACAGAGGACTGGGGGAAACACCCAGAACAAATGAGTGATGTGTTACAGGTCAGACAGAGCCCATCCTGAGGGTTTTTTTAAGTGTCCTGGCCTTCAGCCTGAAGCAAACTATGGATATTGTTCAACAACTAATACATTCAGGACAGAAATAGCAATCAATAAAATGATGCAAGCACTGGGGTACTCAATAGGTTAAGCTCATGCAGTTGTGAAATCAAGAATCCACTCATGACCCAAAGTCAAACTCCAAAATCCATGCCTTTGGCAAGGTGCACTAACGAGGCAGACAGGGTTAATTTGGGTCAACATCTGTTGCTATGACACAGAACTGGCAGCAGATGAGGACAGCACCGGTCTCCTACACCAAGAAACCTCCCCAAGACACTGGTGGGCAGTAATTGATTCTACCTCTTTGAATGTTACGGGTATAAAAACAGATTAAGATGTTTGATATCAGGGTTTTCACTGGATTTCAAGGTGCAAAACCATGTGGTAGCCACCATCCTGTGAGCAAAGAGGGGGAAGGGCTCATCACACACATCACCAGGGCTACACTCAGCACCAGGCTCACACCCAGTGTCTTCAAGATGAAGGCTTTTCAAGTTACAATCAAGAGTGTGAAGTCAAGCCAGAACCAGAGAGGCCACATGGCTCTGCACACATTGTTGCAACCTGGCTCACGGATGGTCACAGATGGAATTTATCTGATTTACCCCTTAGACTAGAGACAAAAAGAGCTTTAGAAATAAAACACTCGAGATCAGCTCCATAGACCACCTGGCTCAACAGGTTGTGCTGGCCACTCCTGAAAAGAAAATGCTTCAGAAGATACTGCTGGACATCCTGCATTAAGTAGGCAAGGAAAAATCCACCCTACATACTGGATTTCCTTCCCTATAGCACTCAGGCTCTGAAGCATGGGCTTTGAACACAGAATCTGCCTCTCCTCTTAGAGAAGAGGAAATAGCCTCAAGCTGTGCCAGGGCTGGTTCAGGTTGGACATGAGGAGGAACTTCCCCGTGGAAAGGGTGGTCAGGCACTGGAAGGGGCTGGTTTGGAGTCCTCATCCCAAGGAAGGCCTGGCCGTGCCACTCAGTGCTCTGGGCTGGTGACAAGGTGGGCATCAGGCACAGCTTGGACTTGATGGGCTTGGAGGTCTTTTCCAACCCAGATAATTCTGTGATTTTGTGAATGCTTCCCCACAGCCCTGTTTTTGTGTATTTCCCCTTGATGCATTGCTAAATTTTTCACCTCAGTGACAGCTGTGACTGTATTTCTGCAGCTTACTTAGACTGAAAGCTGTAAAAATGAGGTCTGGACTGCCTGAAGTTCATGGTGAAGAACCCAAATCCAATCAAGATTAATGGCTCCCTCACACACTGCGTAATGTGTGATATTCCTACCACCCTTTCCTTCCCAGGAAGAGAAGAGAGCCCCGCACAAGCCAGCCCCACCTCAGCTTCCCCCAGGGGCTGCCTTACCGAAAGGCTCTGTTCATCATCTCGTAGTGGAAGTGCTCAGGAGCCAGTCCAACCACCACTGCATTGGGGTTATCCGTGCCAATCCCTGGAAAACCAGAATAAGACTTCGAGCGATCAGGATTTAATTCACACTTAGCAGCACACAGTCAGCAAAGTGCATTTAATCAGTTTAAGGCAAAAACGAGCATTTTCCGACACAGACGTGTCACAGAGACTGGTTTTATGTCTTTTATAGATGAAGAAAGCATCTGTGCAGAAGCTGCTGGTCTATTCTATCCAGACTGTTCCATCCTCCAGGGTGAACACGGCTCTGGAGCTGGACAGTCGTAACAGCAACCGTGGGATGATTCTGTCACAGCTCCCACTGAAATGCAGCAGGACACCAAAATCCCTCTTTTCGTTGAATGACTGCTTGCCACCTGAGAATCCCTCTCCACATATATTTATGTCCTTTGTAAGACAGTAAAGCAGGAATTCAAGTGAATCCCATCCAGCTTTTCTACTCCCTCTAGTCGCAGGAAACTCTGCTGACTGTTGTGCCATACATCAGTCTGATTCCGACAATAAAGATGACACTGGAGCATGGCCCAGAAGTTGTCACCCTAGATTAATTTGGGCTTTTCTGGAAGGTCTTTTTTCAGCGTGGATTAGTGCCCTTGGGAACAGCTCCACTGCAGTCCCACCCGTGGACAGAACCACCAGTGGAAGCAGAGTAGCACCGCCAGGAGGGTTTTATCAACAACACGTTATCAGCTGCATCCTGCACTCGCTGGGGATTTTGTTCCACCTTCAAGCACACCCTCTGCACCTCCACCAGGGCAACCAGAGCCCCTGGCTGGCTCTGCTGGCTGAAGTCTCGCAGCAAAACATCCACTCAAGGATGCCACAGTGGATTTGTGACACCACCCAGAAGCATTAGAGTCCTCTAACCAGGAAAGGATTCCATTCATCCATCCGTGACCAACTTCAATAGAGATTAGCCAAGAAGAGCTCAATAGCAGCCATTAAAAGGAATTTAAAGCACTCTCCACTGTACTTAAATGTTCCAAGAGCAGCACTGAGGAAATGTGTGCCCAGCCCCTCGCAGCAAAAACAAACCAAACAGCCCATTTCAGACCCAAGCAATACAGATAATGAACGACTGGGCCCACCCCCCCCATACCTCTGTCTGTGCCATCTGTTACAAAATTAGCATCAGCTCCTGCAAAACTGATGGAAAGATCCCAAAACCATGGAGATTGAGCTGACAGAAATGCTCTCAGTGAAAGAGCTGCTGCCTCTGCCGTTTCTTACCCAGGAAAGCCTTCCTGGGAACACAAATACAGAATATTGCTGGGGGCACACTTCTCTGGATAGGATGTTAGGTAGAACAGATTGCCAGGTTTCACTGCTCTCACAGAGGCTTTTCTCCTGAACACTGACCTCTCTGACGATTTCTAACCAGACTATGTCACCAAAATTTAACAGGAAATTCCTAGATCCTGGCAAGATTAGAACCTACTTAAACTACACAGCCAGAAGATTTCAGTTTGTAAGGGAAGGGGCAGGGACCAGTGGCAAGCCACCCATACTTCCTCAGCTTTGACTTCAAATAAAAAATCTTGAGTATACAATATCCAGTTTTCAACTCTGAGTATGTTAAAAACGTGGGTATCTTTGCTTTTTTTGATGCCCAAGTGAGAACACATCATCTTCTACTCCCCTAATTGCTGAGGGAGGGAAATGGGAGCATCTGAAAGCAAAGCAGGTTTTAACCAGGTCTTTAGGGACGACAATTTAGAGGAGTCAGGGTGATGATAAACCTTCTGTCACCAGTGAAGGCATCCAAGAAGGTGGAGTGAAACCTAAATGTTCAATATAAGATAAGCAAGAGTGACTGCCTGGAGATTTTGCATTTAATAATAATCTATTAAGAGAGAAACAGCCTGCTGTGTGTGCCTACACATTGGTTTTTCAGCTCTGTATGAGTAAAACCTCTGTGGGAAGTCAGGTATCGCACAAATTGACACATCTTTGCTATTAAAAAAAAAACAAAACAGCACTGGTAGGTCCAATAAAGCTCCAGTGACCTGGTGATAACTATTACTTCATTTTTTACACTGGAAATTAAAGGAAAGTATTGAGTTTTACCTGAATTCCTGACTATTTGAAGGCCTTGGCTGCCATCCCCACTGCTCCTCAAGAAGATAAAACTTCAGGCTGCTTGGTGTTTGATTTAAAAGGAAGAAAGGACCTTTTTGACCCTGCAAAATTCTGCATTTCAGGCTCCACCATGGCTGGTGGCCTACAGATGATCGAGAGCACAGCGTTTCCTCAGCTGCTCATTAACTGCTGTTCACTAATTAGTTGTTTCCTGAGCACCTCACCTCTGAAATCAGGCAGGGCCTTATCGTCCACCAGGAGCAGGGGCCGCACCTGCTGCTGCTCCAGGAGGTTCCTGGCTGCTGTCAGGGAGGTGAAGATCTCGTGTTCCGCGATGTCGAACCCCAGCCCTGTCAGCCTCTCCAGCAGGTCCCTCTTGCTCTCCTTGGTGGTGTTGGTCACAAACCGGACGGTCACCGGGGCACTGCGCAGCCTGGGGGGGGAACACAGGGGGAAACTGGACACAGGCTCCTCCTGTCCTCGCCTCTGGGCTTCTCTCTGGGGCTAAAAACTGACCTGAGGGCTGCAGGTGACAGGGCCACACCAAAGACTGGTGCCACACAAAAACCTGTGTGACGTGCAACACACAGCAAGAATCGCACCCGCCAGACCAAGACAAGTCATCCTCCCCTCCTCTCCCCCATCTACCATGAGAATTCCTGAGGAAAACAGTGATTCCAACTCCCTCTTCAGAGCAGCAGCAAGTACATCTACGGTAACTAATTTGAAAAGCGTTTTTATTCAAACTACACAATAAATAAGCCAGTCCTGCCTTCCGGATCAAAATAAGCAAACAAAAGAAGCTTGTTGCTGAATTAATGTACTGAACTCCACTGCTGGGTGAGTTTCCCAGCAGCTGTGGCTTGTTCAGGATGCTCCAGGAGCCTGTGTTACCTTGGTGGTGGTTTTATGTCAGCCTCTGCAGCCATTTCCCCCTTTCCTGAGGAACGCCAGTATCACATAAAACCACGTTATTGCCCTGTGCTGACAGAAAATGCTACCAAACAAACAAATAATTTTAAGTGACAGTTTCAACAGCATTCCCTTTAATTATTCCCCCACCATCACTTTCTGTGTTGCTATAGGAACAAACACTGGCATCAGGACCGTGTGGAGAACATCAGAATAAAGTTGGAGGCTTGCTTGCACCTGCCACTTCCTTCTCCTGTTTATCTCTTGTTTTACTTCAAAGGTATGAGCTGGTAAAAAAGTCCCCTGGCTGATAATAAAATAAAAATTAATATGCCTTTTCCCTATGGACCTCAATAAGGAACTATGAATGTAATAACTTTAAAATAGGCATCTCTCCATTTGTTCCCTGAGTAAGCTGCACGCCAACCATTCCAGCTTCTTTTCAGGAAGGACAGGGACATGGACTGGCAGAAAAGAGCATAGGATAATAATTTTTTCCAACCACTGAGCAAAAGGACCTGGCTGTTCTGACACCTGCTCTCCATACCTGTGAGAGCACATAGATATTATACGGGTTTTCAAGAACATTGACTCTCGCCTGGCACAAGCTCTCCCTGCAGCAGGAAACGTGGTGCAGTGAGTGGAAGGGCAAGGAGTGAGTGCCCAATGTTTTAGCAGTTTTTACTTCCTTGCAATTTTACATCTTTAGGATACAATCATTTCCACAGCATTACCCGTGGAAAAAATGCAGCTTCCTAATCCCTCTGTGAGCTTTTCCTCTGAGCAACAGCCCAGCTGTACAAAACCCTTAGCAGCCCAGAGAGCTCCAGTAGAGAGTTCAGTTCTGCTCCTACATCCTGATCAATCTTCACTTTAGTCCCAGAATCTTAAGGTGTCCTCCTTAATTCACACCACATTATCATCTATCACTCTGGGATTCTTCCTCGTCCACTGCAAGATGTCTTCTCCAGGAAAACACAACAAATCTTCCTGGGGTTGTGTGTCCTGTTTCACCACTGACTCGGTTGGAATAAATAATTTTGCTGTGCCTCGGTCTCTTTAGGCACCCTTTCACCACAAGAGAAAGAGTTAACTGCCCTGTTTATTAATGTGTTGAAATTCCTACAAAAGATGGGCTGCATTATCAAATGCTTCTCAAACTTAAAAAAAAAACAAAAGAAAAAAGAAAAAAGAGGTTGTTTACCTAGGAGAAAGAAACTTTAAAACCAGTGATAACCAAGAAAAGCTTTGTCTGAACGAAATGAGAACTCTGCAGAGGTTGCCTTGCCCCCTAAGACCAAGCTTTTCTGTTATCCCACTTTATCCCGGCACAGATCTTAAAGCTCTGACAGACCATAAGGCTCCTGCAGTTAAACAAAGCCCCGAGGACCAGCTCAGCTGAACTGATTTTGGGGCAATTCACCCAAACTCAATTTCAGCTATGGCTGTCTTACATGTGAGTCGCTGGAGACACCTTGAGTACTGCGGGTTTTATGTCGAGAAAAGGCTTAGAAAACACAGAAAGAGGCACTGAGGAAAGCAGCAGGAGCTCAGGTGACACCGACACCTCCACCCTTTGCTGAGTTCTCCCGGCATTAACACAGGCTAAAAGGATTTTGGCCATGTGTCTGCCCCAGGCCCGCTCACCCACCCCTCGGTGCCAACAGCAGCCACACAACCTCCCAGAGGAAACCTGAAAAAAGAGGGAAACTTGCCTTTTGAGGGCCTCCTGCGCACCCGGCACGGCCGAGTCCTCGATGTGGAGGGTGCCATTGAGATCCACCAGCACGGCCTTCAGCGCGCGCCGCGCCGACATCGCGCCCTGGCACGGGCCAAGGCGGCCTCGGGCTGCGGAGAGGGCAACAGGGACAACACCCAGGGCAGCTCCAAAGGCACCTCGCTGCCGCCAAGCCCGGCAGCACTCACGCCACCACTCACGGTATGAAGCGGGTCCCTCTAGATGGGGGATAAAAGGCAGCGTTTAAAAAGAAAATAATACATGTTTTCTTTTGGGTGGTGCTTTTTCCCCAAGGACTCTGTCTGTGGAAATCAGGTGCTGTCTGCTCTTTAAGTGCATCAAAACAAACAAACAAACAATTTCTCTGTGCGACCCAAGGGTGTCGGGGAGAGGGGGCCGTTAGGTCTGGGATTGGTGGCTCAAGGCCTCGGCAAGAATATTTCAGCAAGTCCCACTGGCACCAACGGTGAAAATAAAGACATGGTGGTCTGGCTGTAAAGCTCAAAACGCTCTGCCGAAGTGGATATTGCTGATTTTCTTCTTGTAAGCAAGTCCTGGGGTGATCCAGCCCCCAGCACAGCCACTCCTCAGGCTGCTCAGTGGTGACAGGGAGGAATTGGCAGATTTTTAGCCTGGAAGCTCTCAGGGCTCACGGATATCCAGCGCCTTGAAGGAGACAGCCTGGCAGTTTTTCTGGGTCCACGAGACTAAACCCAAAATAAAAGCCAGCATTTGAAGGTAAAGGCACCAGGGAAGGAACAAAGAGGTGATGTTTGAGTCACCTGGCTAAAGATCTGTCTCCAGAAACAAACACTTGCCCTCATGTGTGCCCCAAGTGCTGCATTTTGTTCCATGAGCAAATCTGAGGAGCTGTTTCTCAGAAAATGCCCAATACAGCTTCAACACAGCAAGGTCTTCTCCTGTTCATTAGACAACAACCACCTGAAAAGGCTGAGAGATTTTGGATTGTTCAGCCTGGAAGAGATTTGGGGTGACCTAATTGTGGCCTTCCAGTATCTGAAGGAGCCATTAGGAAAGATGGAGAGGGACGTGGGACAAGGCATGGAAGGACAGGACACAGGGAATGGCTTCCCAGTGCCAGAGGGCAGGGCTCGATGGGATATTGGGAAGGAATTGCTGTGTGTGAGGGTGGGGGGGCCCTGGCCCAGGGTGCCCAGAGCAGCTGTGGCTGCCCCTGGATCCCTGGCAGTGTCCAAGGCCAGGCTGGACGGGGCTTGGAGCAACCTGGGATAGTGGAAGGTGTCCCTGCCCATGGCAGAGGGTGGGATGGGATGATCTTTAAGCCCCCTTCCAATCCAAACCATTCTGGTATCTGCCAGCCCTACAAGTGACCACAATTTTGTGTTCAGCTGGTTTGGTTACAGACAGCATGTAGCACGTTTGTACTTCAAAAAAGCACACAGAGTAGCCAACACCATGACTGGAATCTGTCCTAATAAATTTCTGTCAGTTTTATAAATGGTCATGTGAGCCTGGTGTCTCAGGTGCACAACACACACATGACAGGAAATTCCAAGATTCCACTACCATTATTCCTGCTGGTTCTCTGCATTAAGAAAATAAATAAAAATGCTTCTTTCACCGTATGTCTGCTGATGCAAAAACCAAAGTTAAACGTTAATGATGCACAGCTGAAAACAGAGCTCCTAAAACAGCTTCATCAATTCCCAAGGAAATTATTATTATTATTATTATTATTACTATTACTACTACTACTACTACTACTACTACTGTTACTGTTATTTTATTTTTACCCTACATTTCCATCAGTTCTCCTGTTCACAGCGTATTTATCTCAGAAATATGGAAGTTATCTGCAAAGCCAGGTTCCAGCACAGCCTAATTTTAAGGATAAAGCTCATGGGCTGCCAAGGAAGTCCTAAAATCCCTCCAGAACCTCAGTTTCCATAATCACATCCCAAAGAAAACTCACCTTGTCAGGACAAAGGAACCCCCCCAGCCCCGGTCTCTGGGACAAGGACACGAGGAACACAACAAGACACAACCTAAGGGAAAGAGGGGCATATTCCGTAACAATATATATGGTTATGTATGTCCCTCGATGTAAGGACGATGACGGCACAGGTATGCCATCGCCGTGCCCTCTCGTCCCGCAAGACCCGTCCGCACCCCCGCCGGCGGGGATGGTACCGCCCCTTTCCGCCGGCCCACAACAGGCACATGGACGAGCCCATTCCCTACCGGGGGAGTCCCGACGGCGGCGGGCTCCCCTTTCCCTGACGCGGATGGTTCCGCCCACCCGTTCGCGGCTGAAGGCGGCGGACGCGCCCACGGGGAGGAGAGGGGGGGAGCAGCGATCGCGGCTCCCCGGCACTGACCTGCTCCCGCCGCCGCCGCCCCTGCGCTCTGCCCGCCGCCCGCGGGGTCCTGGCGGAGCCGCGGCCGCCCAGCCCCGCGCCGGGCCTGCCCGCCGCCAGCACGGCAAATAAAAAAATATAATGCAATGAGTACCGTCATAAATAAATACTCACCTCAGCCCTCAGCGCTCTCGGCGCCGGTCGGCGTCCGGCAGTCGCGACAGGCAGCGCGCGGGGCAGCCCGCGGGGCCCTGAGGGCACGGGGCGCATCGTAACACGGGTATGGCTATAAATGGTATAAATTACACCCGTTCTATCCATTATATCCGAATTGTTTTACCTGTTATAGCCTCTTTATCCTATATATACCATTTATAATCATATGCTATGTGGATACTATCATAAACCATTTAAATTATATCCCTTGTATCCTCTATGGACATGTTTATATCCATAACCCATTTACCATGAACATACCAATAATCTGTATATTATGGATACATTGTATCCTGTGTGGCTATTATATATAACAATGTGTCCACATATCGATATTATGATTATATAGGTATTTATGCATAATATATATTAAAAAGTTTTATTCAAAATACGCTATCATATCCATATATGGATATATTATACACATGGTATAGCTATAATAACTAGTATATATATAAATAAACAAATAAATAAAATTGGGGATAAATATTTATGCATATATATATCCATAT